>PVIH01010370.1:0-75887 GCA_004025045.1 Sigmodon hispidus
TCTTCTGGAGTTACCATGTTGCCCTTTGTATTATTATGTAATTTCTTGCACTGACGTTTGCCCATGGCTTCAGTGGTTCACGATTAGATGGGTCCTGGTCAGTTGTGGCACTTGGGTTTGTGTGTCTCCTGTCACCTCTCTGGTCAGGGTTTGATTCTGTCTTTCAGAGACCCCTGCAGTTGTTGGTTCACTCAGTTCGAGGTCGTAGTGTGGATCCCTGCAGATTCCCTCAGCAGGAGCTGTGGGTGTGGCCAGGGGCACAGTTCAGCTGCCCCTGCTCCAGAGTGCGCTGGGACTCCGCAGAGAGCACCCGGTCTTGGGAGCGGAACCGGAAGCAATAGGAGCTCAACTCTCCCTCCCAGGCCAGGATACAGGCGCTGAGGCCTGCCGATCCCTCCTCACCTCTGGTCAGGGTCTGAATCTGCCCCTCAGAGACCCCTGCAGTTGGTTCTCTCAGTTCGCTCAGTTCGAGGTCGCAGTGGGGATCCTTGCAGATTCCCTCCGATTCTTGTTATTAATTCCCGTGAGATGTAGAGCTGACAAAGACTTTCTCTTATATGTAGGATTTCTCTTCACTCTGCTGATTATTTCTTTGGCTGTGCAGAAGCAAAATAGTTTCATATACTTCCATTTGCCAAGTTTTGGAACATATCTAGAGCCACTAGAATGTTTTTCAGAAAATACTTGCCTGAGCCCATACCTTAAAGCTCTGCCCCTAGTTTTTCTTTCTTTCTTTTTTTTTTTTTTTAAGATTTTATTTATTTCTTATGTATACAACATTATGCATCAATGTACATCTGCACACCAGAAGAGGGCACCAGATCTCATTGTAGATGATTGTGAGCCACCATGTGGTTGCTGGGAATTGAACTCAGAACCTCTGGATGAGCAGCCAGTGCTCTTAACTACTGAGCCATCTCTCCAGCCCCGCCCCTAGGTTTTCTACATTAGTTTCAGAGTTTCAGGTGTACTGTGAAGGACTCTTATACTTGTGCTGATTTTTGTGAATGACAAGAGATAAAGGATGGCACTTTAGTCCTTTACATGTAGATATAGTTTTCTCAGTACCAGTTGTTGAAAAGGTTGCTTTTTGTGCAATGCATATTTTTGTCAACCTTGTCAAAACCAGGGGGATATAGCTATGGATTGGTTTTTGACTCTTCTCTCCTGTTCCATTGCTCTAAATGTCGGTGCGTGCTTGGCAAATTTATTCTTGGGAAATAAACTTTATGAATCCAAAGAAATAATTTTTATTTATATTTCTGTTTCTAAGTTGAAGACATTCATTCATTTGTATTTCTAGTTTTTAAGAGTTCATTTAAATCCTACAGTGATGTTAAACTGTAAGAAGTTCTCTTTTTCTGTTGCTTTGACATAATCCTATGTTTTCTCCTTTATTCCTAAAAATATTGAATTAAATTTCTTAATATTTTTAGCATTCCACAATCTTTAGTTCTTGACTGTAATTGTTTAGGATTTTGTTATTTAAACATTAGCTTTTATTTTGACTTAAAAATGTATACGAATGGAATGAACTTATGTTTTTCTTCATACAAAAGACCTGTAAGGCTTTTATTATTGTTTACATTTTAAATTTATAGAACAATTTTGTATGCTGTGATCAGGAGTTTCTTGGAAGTCTGATGATCTATCTGTAACTCTGTAGCTGTTTTACAGGGGCTCTCCTCCCCTCCTTTAGCTAGCCTCGTGACACTTGCATGGTTTCTGGTCATACCAACAGAGGCAAACCTCTCTGCCTGAGGTAACCTTATGAATAAAGAACTAAGCGTAGCCAAAAGGAGAGACCCGGAAGTTCTCTTTTGTTACTAGACCAGCATCCCAGTCTTTTTAGCCTTGGTGCAGTGACTGAGAAAATTCCACCATGGCCTAATTTCATTTGCCTTCACCAAATAACTTATTGTTTAAGTAAAAAGTTTTGGCTTACCTTCTTTCTGTGTTTTATTTCTCAAACTTGCTCTGTACTTTTGGTGATCAAATTTCAACCAAAGAAACTACTCAGCCACTACAGTTTGGGGCTATAATCTTATGGAGAAACACCAGATTCAATGGAGACAGTCTGGTCCTGAAAGTTCCATAGGAAGCCTTTTCCAGAGAAGTGTTAATTTGTAAGCTAGCATCATGTAACTGTGTAACAGAGAAGTCTAAAAGTTATCCGTTTTAAATCTGTTAAGGATGCTGTACAAGCATCACCATGTGTAATCTATTTTATCTTTTCACTTCAAAAATCTAGATTAGAAGTGGCTTTTTCCATTCAAAGGATTTAATTAAGAAAAACCAACCCCTCACAGTTGTGTCCAGACATTTGGGTTTTAATTTTATATGTAATCTAGTTAATTATATATTAAATAATTATATATTTAATTTTATATATAATCTAAGTATAGCCATAGCCTGATTGTTTATACCTGGCTGTTACTATATCTTTAATAGATGTTTAATTTCCTTCTTTACCATGTTAGGGAGAAGGAAAATTAACAGTGCAGTCCCACTATGCAGCCAGTGTTTTTCAGTGTGACTGAACAAAGTGCTTTAGCACCGACTAGTGGTCCAACTGTACAATTGCAGAAAGGTTCAATTTTCTTAAGTTTGTAACTTTTGTTTTAACATTTGCCTTCTCTATGTAAATTATTTTGAGGAACTTAAGCTTAAAATATAATTCAAAATTCAAATTCAAAGATTTTAACATTGCAATTTATTTTAAAGGCAGCAGTTACCTATTTTGATAATAGTCAATACAGAATTAAATACTTCTTAATGCCTAATTTTCTTTGGAAAACAGTTACCTATTTTTTTTTTTTTCTGGGTTGAGTTAGCTCTCTCTCTCTCTCTCTCTCTCTCTCTCTCTCTCTCTCTCTCTCTCTCTCTCACACACACACACACACACACACACACATTACTGTTTCATCCATTTACCTGCAAATTGTGTATATTTACCATGTTGTTCTTATTTATTCATCTATTGGTGGATATCTAGTTTCATTTCATTTTGAGTTATTGTGAATAGAGTACTGTTGAACAGAGATATGCAAGTGTCTTTGTAGCAGAATATGTAGTTCTCTGAGTATATGTCCAGGACTGGTATAGCTGGCTCAGTATGGCAGCTCAATTAATAGTTGTCTTTTTTTTTTTTTTTTTTTTTTTTTTTTTTTTTTTTTTTTTTTTTTTTTTTTTTTTTTTTTTTTTTTTTTTTTTTTTTTTTTTTTTTTTTTTTTTTTTTTTTTTTTTTTTTTTTTTTTTTTTTTTTTTTTTTTTTTTTTTTTTTTTTTTTTTTTTTTTTTTTTTTTTTTACCACATCCTCACCAGCATTAATTGCCATTTGTGTTTCTGATGATGGCCATTCTCAAAGGCGTAAATTGGAATCATGAAGTAGTTTTAAACTGTATTATCCTGTTATCCAGGGATTTTGAATGTGTTAAAGAATGGGAAAGTGTTTAGCCATTTATATTTCTTTTGAGAATTTTCTCTTTAGTTCCATACTCACCCACCACCTTAAGGTGGGTTGTTTCCTGTTTTGAATGTTTAGTTTTTTTGAGTTTTGTATATTTTAGGCACTAATTGGTCAGATGAATGGCTGTTTATTTGTGTCACAGCATCCTCTGTGCTACAGAAGCTTTTTAGTTTTATGAGATCCCATTTGTTTATCTTTGGTTTTCCTGTGCTACTGAAATCATTCAGAAAGTTCTGACCTGTGCCTGTAATCTGAAGGGCACTTTCTGTTTCCTCTAATGGCTTTAGGTGACAGTTCCTGTGTTGACGTCCTCATCTATGTGGAGTTGAGTTTTACATAAGGTGAGAGAGCTAAGGATGGAGTTTCATTTTCTGCATGTTGTAATCTAGGTGCCCCATCACTATAAAAAGCTGCCTTTTCCCCCCCAGAATATGTTTTTGGCATCTTTGTCAAAAATCAGGTAACTGTAGTTGTATGAATTTATATCTGGGTCATCAGTTTTATCTCTTTAATCTATATGTCTTATTTTTATGCCAGTTCTATGTAATTTTTATTTCTAGGTCTCTGTAGTATAATTTGAAATTGGGTATGGTGATATCTCCTATGTTTTTTTTTTTTTTGTGCAGGATTGCTTTGACTGTCCTCAGGCATCTGCTTTTTTTTTTTTTTTTTCTTTGAAGCATGCTATTAGAATCCTGATTAGGACTGCATTGAATTTGTAAATTTTTTTGGTAGAATGATAAATTTAACATTATTAATTCTAATCTGTTGTTTCTAAACCTTCCTTATGCTGTGACACTTTAATACAGTTTCTCATGTTGTGGTAACCCCAACCATAAAATTATTGTTTATTCCCAAGTAATTTATTATTATTTTTTTTAAATGGCTTTTGTAATAGGATTATTCTCAACTTGTCATTACTACATAGAACAGTCATGTGCGTGTGCGTGCGTGCGAGTGTGCGTGTGTGTGTGTGTGTGCGTGTGCGTGTGCGTGTGCGTGTGTGTGTGTGTGTGTGTGTGATGTTCAGGGTTTTTTATTTAAAGGATCATATTTTCTGGAAATGGGATTTTTTACTTCTTATTCTGTGTCTGTTCTTCCATTTCCTTTTCTTACTGCACTGTTCTAGCTTAGACGTGAAACACTAGATTTAATAGGGGTGGGGGGAGTAGACACCTTTCCCTTGCCCCTAGTTCTACTGGGAACGAACTCTAAAGTTTTTATTTAACCTCATGTCAGCTACAGGTTTGTCATATTCTATCTTTTACAGTGTTGAGGTAAGCCTGCTCTGCCCCATCACTTCTGTTATGAAGGGAGGCTGGATTTGTTTTGTCTTTCCAAAAGCCTTTCAGGATAATATTAATTTTACATTTGCTTTTTTCTTTTTATGTAGGCACTTAGGTAGGACTATACACTTTCCTTTTAGGACCACCTTCATTGTGTCCCATAGATTTTTGTATATTATGTTTTCATTTTCTGTGATTGCTAGGATTTTTTTTTTTTATTTCTTCAAAAGTCAGGTGACTCAAGTATGTTCTTACGTTAACTGTAGTTCTGCCATTGAAAATTTGAAGGGGATTGTGTTGAATCTATAGATTGCTTTATTGATGTAGCCTTTAAAAAACATGCTATTATATGTCTCTTTATGTATGTATGTATGTATGTATATGTCTGTGTGTATGTGTGTGTCTGTATGTGTCTGTGTGTATATGTGTGTGTATGTATGTGTGTCTGTATGTATGTATGTGTGTGTATGTATGTATGTATGTATGTATATGTGTGTATGTGTATGTATGTACGTATGTGTGTGTATGTGTGTGTCTGTGTGTATGTATGTGTGGTATGTGTATGTTTGTATGTATGTATGTATATGTGTGTGTGTGTGTGTATGTATGTGTGTGTCTGTGTGTGTATGTATGTGTGTGTCTGTGTGTGTATGTATGTGTGTGTGTATGTATGTGTGTGTATGTGTGTGTATGTATGTGTGTGTCTGTGTGTATGTATATGTGGTATGTGTATGTATGTATGTATGTATATGTGTGTATATGTGTGTGTCTGTGTGTATGTGTGTATGTATGTGTGTGTATGTATATGTGTGTATGTGCACACGTGTGCACATACAGGTTTATGAATATAGATATTAGAGGATAACTCTGGAGTTGTTGGAGCAGATTCTTCCTTGTTTGTATTGTACAGCTCCTTCGGGCTGTGAGTTTCTGGGTGATTCCCTCATCTCCATTATTCCTGAGGAGTGTTGGAATCATAAGTTCATACCACTTACCAGCTTCTTATGTGGTTCTGGGGGCTAAACGCAGATTGTCAGACTTGTGCAGCAGTCAATACCAGTTGTATTTTCTTTGCCTGCCTGATACAGCCATTTTTCACAATATCATTCAATATAATTGCTTTAAACTCCTGAGCACAAAAGCTCTTTCTATCTTTCAGTGTTTCTTAAATGTTTTTCCTCAGTACTTCAAAAATGTTTTTTGTATAGATCATTCACCTTTGGTTACATTATTTTATTAGTAGTCTTTTTAAAAAAACTATGTAAATGATTTCCCCACTTCTGATCTCTTTCTCCACAAGTTGTTAGTATATTGAGTAGTTACTTATTTTTCTTGTCTTGGGGTTATAGAATGTTTTTAAATTTTTTTCAACATCATATTTTTATTAATTATCGTAGACTTTTATGCAGTGTGCCCTGGTCACACTCATTTCCCAGCCTTCCCAGGTCTGTTCTCCTCATCCTCATGCCTTCCCACAAAAAGAAACAGAAGAAGAAGGAGGAGAATAATAACAATAGTAATAATAATAAGTATACCAAGTCCAATTTGTGTTGTCCATAGACTCATTGGAGCATGATTAAGCTCCCAGTGGCAAGCCTCGTAATGAAAGCTGGGGTTTGTGTCCCCCACTACTGCCCCGGGTCTCCCCATAAGCCATTTACTGTGAAGAGCTAAACTTCAGCATCTCTAGCACAATTTTTAAGGGCTCTTTTCAGTATCTTTCTGTCTAGACTGTTGTTTTTGGTGGAAGTGGAATTGTCACAGTGGCCTTGAATGTTTCTCCTTCTCAACTGTGAGTCTACAGTCATTCACACCACTGCAAAGGAGCTTCTTTGTTTGTAATTGCCAGTAGGAGCACAGTTCATGGGCGTCAGCATGGCCTCTGGGTGACAGCACAGACTGTGGACATCAACACAGCCTTTGACTGCAACCCAGGCCATGCCATAGACACCAACATGACCCTCATTGGCAGCATAACCCGTGTATATCAACATGGCCTTTGATGGCAGCACAGAGCACAGACTTCAACATGACTTTGACAGCAGTACAGACCACAGACATCAACATTGCCCTCAGTAGCAGATAGGCCATGGATGCCAACATGGCTTCTGATGGCACCCCAAATCATGGATATCCACATGGACCATGGGCATCAATATGACCTTAGTCATTAGCACAGGTTAGTACAACAATGTGGCCTCCATTGACGGCATGGGCCTCAGATGTCAATATGTCTTCCAGCATAGACCATAGACATCCACATGACCTCCAGTGGTAACAAGGACTATAAACATTGATATGTCCTTTGACAGCAACATAACCTCAAGTAACATCACAGACCATGGATATCCACATGGAATACAGGCTTCAACACAGCCTGGGGTGGAAGCATAGGCCATGGACCCCCGACCAGCGTGTCCTATGGCCTTTCTTTATGGCATAAAATGTGAACTATTTTAGAGAAAGTTCTCTATTTCAAGTCAAACAGTGTTTGGAGAATGTATTAGTTATATAGACAAAAGAAATGAAAATAAAACCAAAGCCTACACCCTCTGTGTTTGTGTATATACTGATGTTGCTATGGGCAGGTGGAGAATACAAACAGAGAGAGGTAAGGCCAGTATTTGATATCATTTGTGTTTCATTTCTCTTTTTTAGATATTGTCTTTGTACAAGACAACGTGCCTGCCTAAGTTAAAAAAATATCTTTTATGTTCTATATATTTGAAATTCTTCTAAAGGAATCACCCCTCAGGGTGCTCTCGTACTCAGTGGTGCATTGGTTTTTCTGAGTGAACTCAACAGTGCACTATCATTAAGAATGGACCAGAAGGACTGGTTGTAGCTCAGGGGTAGAGTGCTTGTCTCATGAACAGGATGCTTCAGTTTAAATCCCTAATACTGGGGTGGGAAACTAAACAGGAAAAGGCCATAGCTTGCCTTTCAGAGGTGTCTTTAATTCTACCATTATGTCAATGACATAGATACAATTACAAGTCCTGCATCTACCCTTTCTCTGTCCTTAGCATGGAGAAAATGAGGCAGCTCTGTAGAAAGACAGCTTAAAACCTTAGGATATGGTTGAATAGAAGATTATTCAGAGCCGAAGAAGAGTCAAAGGTACCTACGAGAACTGAAGAGATAAATCATAGTTGTGGATGGAGAAGATTGTAAGTCATGTGACTTGTAGGTGTGAACAGAAGCTCCATGGAACACCTAGAGAACAGGAGCAGAAGGATTAGAACAGTCAGAACGTGGCTGCTATGCAAGCATGAGGACAAGATTTTGGATTGTATACCTACGTAGCAAGCCTGGCTTTGCACTGCACTCAACTGTAGCCTCGTACAGGCCTTCTGCCTCTGTTCCCAGGCTCCAACTCAAGCAGAGTTTCTCCTGTCCATGGCCTGTGGCCCACATCAAATTGACACTGGAAACTGCCTACCATCCAGACCAGCATTTACAACCCTGCCCTTATCAAATGCCTTTCCTAACTCCCTTGCTTTTATTCCAACTCTTTACCACCACCGTTAGTGTGGCGAGCTTGGATCACACTTTATTGGAGTACAGCTCAGTTGAGGTAGAATGGTGGAAGAAAGACCCCGTGCCTGAGATGCAGCCTGCTTATATAGGGAAACTGGGACGCGTGTAGCCATATGATTGGCGCTCAAAGTAATGCCTCATTAGCATATAGCTGGTGATAGGTGGTAAGGAGTGCCAAATTAGCATAATCAGGGATCACATCAGATAGGTCACTACTCAGCGCCTAATTAGCATAAGCGGCGGAGGTGCAATAGCTGGGGAACATGATGCAATGTTCCAGCAAGTTGCGCAAGGGCCAACCGCGCCCTACACGTTAGTACAACCCTGTGAGTTCTTCATCCTCCTTATGTAGGCATTCTATAACCTATTTCACTATGTGAAATATAAGAGCAAGAAAGATTTGAATAAAAGAACCATGCCAGCCAGTGGCCATAAGCACAAAGTGAAAGCAGGAGCACTTGGTCAATTGAAAGCCAATGAGATTGACATAGCTTATAACTTCGTGCTGTTCCATAAATTCTGACATTGTGAGAAGACACCAAAGTATTCATGTGTTTGCTCAACGTTGTTCCCTACAATAGCACATTGCCAGATTTTTCTTTAAAGCCACCCAACAAAATTTTAGTTTGACGAGTCAATTCTCTGGATCCAGTGACTTATTTCTGATATTTGGGTGATTGGGGGAGAGAGAGGTAGAAAGAGAGAGGGGGGAGGGGGAGGGAGGGAGGTAGAGAGAGAGAGAGAGGGAGAGAGAGAGGAGGAGAGGAGAAGAGAGGGAGAGAGAAAAAGAGAAAGTGGGGGTAGACAGTCAGAGACAAGACGGAGTGTATTGGACTCACAGAAGGGTGTTGGGTGTTCTCTGCTTTATTCCTTTTCGGCAGGGATCTCTATGTAACCTGGAGCTTGTATTCTTCAAGTTTGGCTTGTGAGTGACTCAGTGATGAGTCAATGTGTCTGCTGTATGTCTTGGGTCACTTCTCCTTGAATTGTCGCAGAGTAGTTCTTGTGTTTTTGATAATCTTACATATATGTGTTTAAGTGTGTAATTACTATCAGAAATAGATGAATGGTTGTGCTCAGTGTGTGTCTGGGAGATGGTGGCTTACTCATGTAAACAAAATGTGGGGTCATTCTGCTTTGACACTTAGGCTCCAAGTAGAGTGACTTACATAAAAAATACTGCTTTTTTATTTGAAATAATTCAAATCCGGGTATAGTTTGAATTCTGTGGGTATAAGTAACAGAGTAATCAGAGTAGACCAAGCTTGCTTTCTTCATGTATTGAAGAAAATCAGATAAACAAGCAAGAAACAAAGTATATTTTGGTGAGTTAATTTTCAAAGCACAATTGTAGCCAACAGAGCTAACTTTGAAAATCTACTCTAATGATCTTGAAGGAATAACTTAATAGGTAGTTGCCTAAATACCTATAAATTCTGCCCATTGCAAGACAAAGATACCTGATAATGGGTAATGCTATGGTTGAGCTTCTCTGGATTCGAGGTCTCTTGCCAATATTCTTACACCTTTAATTTTTTTCTAACATAGAATTAGGCAGAGAAGAAAGCATCATGGCATCCATGGTGTGAATGCTGCACATAGCTGCATCCCATAGCACTTGTGATTGCAATACAAGCAATATTTGTGCTTACTTGTTTGCTTCCCTCACCTGTTCTTTAAATTCACAACAAAATTTCTACTGATTATTTTATTCATTAGCTCCTTGCATAGTGTCTGGCATATGCTAATCATTTAGTGAGTGTTGTGTGAATCCATAAAAATCAGTGATTAGTTTTAATAGTTATTGTCCCATTTTCCCAACAACATAAATTGAAATTTTCTGGTCTGAATTAATTTTTATGGTAAACTGCTTCCTTCAAGTTTGTCTATGAATACTGACTGAATGTAGTGTCATTATTTTAGAACAGTAAGTATTGTCTGACTTTTAGGAAAAGCTACTATTTGTAATGTTTTTCAGTTTCTGTTGTCTAACTATGTCTATGATTACAAGCCAGTCCACATGACTTCATGGAATGAATTTCCATGGGGAATGGGAGTTCTTGCTTAATGGTACTGAAACTGTTAGAGATATTTAAAATAGAACAGAGATTTAAAATATTTGATTAGCTATCAACTAAAATGATGAATTCAAAACAAATCTTTGTAGCTCAATGAAGTAGTTGCTTTATGTGAAGTCCACACTAGTGGTGATCAGCTAACTTTCCCCAGGTTTTCATTCGGGTTCCAGACTTACTGTTGTTGTTGTTGTTTTGAGGCTCTTGATCTTCATGCCTGCCCCATTTTAGGAGCTCTAGTCATAGCACGTTCAGAGTACATCATATGTTAACTGTGGTGCCAGCTTCCAGCTATCCCAGATTTATTGCTTAATTTGTTCCTAATAATGTGTTGGACTTTACAGCTGATTTGTTGAAGTTCATGACTGCACTGAAGGGACTGATAGGCCGGCTCGTCCTCCCCACCACCCGTCTGTCTCTCTGTCTTTCTCTCGATCTCATTTTTGATTGTGAGTCTAGCCTTTAACAGCCGAGTCATCTCTCCACCCTCCTCCCTCCTTTTTCTGTCCATAGTTCCCACACCTTTCCTTTAAGAGGAAATCTTGTGAAGGCTTTCATGCAGTCCAGTCTGGGCTCAGACTCCATAGTAGTCAGGTTCGCCCTTCTTCCATCTCCCAGTGCTGGGATTATAGGAATGCACTGTCACTCAGCTTTAGATTATTTCATAAAGTAAGTTGCTTTTGGAGTTTTTTACATTAAGGATGCTTTCTGTCCTTCAACTACCTTTTGATTCTTTTGTTGTGCTTCTTTCAAACTATCATTTCGAGTGTATATCAGTTTTGGATCTTTTTTTTACAGAAGTAAATAACAGTGGTTAAATAATTGCCTTGCAAATTAATTTGTTTCATTGTTAGTTATCAAGAAAAGGTTTTATTCTTTCATGTCTTGAACATGACTTATTCCAAAGACAGTTACATTTTAGAGTCCTTTAACAGATTTTCCTTGTAATTGGATAGTGACTTGCTTAAAACAGAGAAGTTGAAATGTGGAATTTATCTGTTGGGTTGAGGATTTAGCTTAGTGAAGGAGTATCTGCCTAGAAAATGCCCTTGGTTTGCTTTTCATTTATTTTCAAAGTATATTCCACTTCAAAGAGGTCTGCAAGTATACATTTGTCACAAGTCACATCAAAAGTGGTCATATCTTGGTTATCATTTGGATATAATTTAATTTTTAAAACTACTGATTGATGCTTTTGGATATATTTATATTTAATGTCTAGTTGAGAATTGAGTGAGACTGTCACTCAAATCCTAATTTGTCTTATTAAAAACCCAGAGCCAGATATTGGGGCAAATGCTGACAGATCAGAGGAACAAGCCACTAGAAAAACTTCTCACACTACTGAAATCTCAGGTGAATGGGTTAGATCCTGTCTCCACAAATCCTCAGACTGAAAACCTCTGAGTCCTCCATCTAGAAGTGGGGGAAGTGCAGGGGCTGGCTAAAGGGGAGGGCAGAATTCCCCCTACTCCACTTTTGTATTTCTTATTCCTTTCTCTGCCCAGCCATATCACTTCCTGTCTCAAACTTCCTAAGGTCTGTGCCACCTCTGCCTGGCTCTGTTTCTCTTTTAGACTGGATTAATTTTATGTAGACTAGAGGAGTAGCCTTGAACTCAGATCTCTGGCTCCAAAGTGCTAGGACTAAAGGTGTATGTCACCACTGTCTAGCCTATTTGGCTAACACTGTGGCTGGCTCTGTCCTCTGACCTTCAGGCCATCTTTATTTGATTATATATATTATATATATTTTATATTATAAAATCACAGTTTTTACTGTTATAAATCCTGCTTTATTTATTTATAAAATAAAATTAGCACGTTGTTGTAATATATTTTTTGGTCTGAACTTTTGGGCCTAGTCCTGAGGTTCTGACCTGCTGTCCCACAGAAACACACAGACACTTACGTACATTAATTATATGCTGATTGACCTAGGGCTCAAGCATAAGAGCTCTTGCTCTTAAACTAACCCATGATTCTTATCTTGTTCAGCCATGCGTCTCCATACTTTTTCTCAGAGCAGCATAGTTGTCCTCTGCATCTGCTGGCTTCTCTGGCATCTCCATGGAATCTCTGATATGTACTTCCTGTTCCCAGAGTTTTCTTAGTCTGGTAGCCCTGCCTATACTTCCTGTCTGCCTTTGGCCAATCAGCATTTTTATTAAACCAGTAAATGGGACAATTATTTACAGTGTAACAGCATAATCCCACTACAGCACATATGCTAATGTTATTGATGTGTAATTTATTTGGGAATTGATGAAACATAAATCTTGGTTTTATAGTATCAAATACCTTATTATATTTCTTTCAGTATTACTTCAAGTAACTTCTAGCTAGTAGGCATTTAAATCTTAGAAGTTTATGATTTATATGGTTTTACTATACTAATACAAGGTAGTCTTGGCTTCCAACAATAGTAAATTTAGTAATGAATAAAGAAATATTCATGCAATGAAAGAACAAAAATTGTAATCATAATAAACAATTATAATGCTGTATGACACAAACTACCAAAATAGTACAACTGATTTAATGGAGCATTATGCGAAACATTTATATAATATTTTACAAAAACAGTTCTTATTTCAGGGAAAAACACCAGGTTGGATGCAGTGATGGGTAAATATCTGTCTTACAGGCTTATTTCTGCTTTGCTGTTGATTAGTGGGCAGAAAGGCTTTCTTTTATTGTGATTACCTACATTGTTGTAAATCGTTTAAATATAAAATAATCTCAAAATGTGGAGTCTGTGTGAGAGTCAGTGTAAGCATATGATCTGTACTCATTTGAAATATGTGCTTTCCTTATATTTCACAAATATATATTAGCTTGTTTGTTTGGTTTTAGATTTTACAATGAATCAAAAAGATTTTTAGGTGAGGGAGAAGGTCTCTGGTTTATACAACAGTAATGTTCTTAGATTACTGGATTCTAAAAAAACCCATTTCAATTATAAGTTGAGCATGAGGTAGGTATCATGGTTGGGAAGAGGGTAGGAAAGGGGTATTGTTGTCTAATGAGTATAGAATTGAAGTTTATAAATATTTGGGAACAATTTGAATATAGTTAACATTACTGAAGTATCACTTAAAAGTAGTGAAGATGGTTCAATTTGTTTTTAAAACCACAACAAGAATCAAGAATATCTTGCATTTTTATGGAGATATATTTGACTGATGCACATTTGTTGTATTAGCCACTCTTACTGTGTTTATTCCCTTCCATGCTGTCTTCACTCTCTGCCCCTTCCTCTTCCTTCCAAAACAGGACCCTGCTGCTGCCTGCCTGTCTGCTGTTTATCTTTGTCTGTCCATTTATCCATCCAGCCACCTTCCACCCACCCACCCACACACTCATAGTCATCCATCTAGCCACCATATTTTCTTTCTCCCTTCCTCCTGCTCCCCCTTTTCTGCCCCCCCCACAGCATTTATTCCTTCCCTCTCCTGCTCCTTCTTGTATTCCAGATCCTCATCCCTAAATCTAGAGTCAGTGCATGTATTTTGTTTTTCAGTCTGGCTTATACCATAGCCAGTAAAGATTTATGCATTTGTTTTTCTGCACACACTATATCATTATTTATTATTAGTGATTAAAATGCAGTTGTACCATATCTTCTTTATGTATTCATCTCTTGATGGATGTCTAGATTGAATCTAATACTTAATTATTTTGAATAATACAAAGATAAATGTAGATGTGAACGTAAAAAATCAAATATATCACTACAAATTATTACCAATGAATAAGTTTTATTGAAATTAGTAGTGTTTTTAGCTTTGCTTTAGTCATTAGCAGCCACTTAAAAGAAGTAAAACCTTTAAATAAGCACATAATGTAATTGGTGGTAGACTATTATCCTAATATTAACAGTTACTATAATGGAAATCTAGTATATAATATTCATTTTATGAATTATTTTTATTTTAAAAACAATGTAAAAAGTACTATCATTTTATTTTCATCCTTTTGTTTGTTAAAAAAATTTTGTTCTATAGTTTTGAAGGTTCACTTCCTTGCTAAAAATTTTAGTTTTCTATTTTTGAGACATTATTGAAAATCAACTAACTCCAAAATTCGTTTTCTGTTTACTACATCATGCTTTTAAATAAATGAAAATAATTACAGAAAAAAGGCAAAGAACCATCATTTTAATATGAGTTTTTCTGTCAGCATAATTTTAGTATAATCATGCTTATAAAATGAAAAGAAAGGATGAATTATTTAGCTTTTTGCATTTAAGTTGAATTCATTTTAACTTCAGAAGTATGAATGTATTTTTTTTTTTGTTGTTGGCTTGAATTTTCTCCCTTTTGTTTGTCTTTTGTTCTGAGGGAGACTTACTCATTTTTTTTCTGATTGTGTGCAGGTTATGTGGGTGTGTAATTTGTGCCGAAAACAACAAGAAATCCTCACTAAATCAGGAGCATGGTTTTATAATAGTGGACCTAACACACCACAGCAACCTGATCAAAAGGATCTTCGAGGACTTCGGAATGAGGAAGCACCTCAGGAGAAGAAAGCAAAACTACACGAGCAGACCCAGTTCCAAGGACCCTCTGGTGACTTATCTGTATCTTCAGTGGAGAAAGCTCGATCTCATGGGCTCACAAGACAGGAGTCTATTAAAAATGGATCTGGAATGAAGCACCACATTGGCAGTGACATACCTTCAGACAGGTAAACATTTTGTTTAAATTCTAGGTAAAGTTTACTTGTTTGGTTGTCTGAATGTCATGATGTGTCATGGTACATGTGAAAGTCAGAGAAGCTGGTTCTTATCCTCGACCTTTGTGTGGGCTCTGCAGAGTGAACTTGGGTCATCAGACTTGTGTGGAGTGTGCCGATCAGCCAATGTAGAATTTATAATATTAATTCAAACAGAAATAGCCATATATGAAGTTTTAAAGCAACGATGAATTACTTACATGTTATATACATTTTTTGGTAGGTATCATATCTTCAGGATTTGAGCTATGATAGATTTAAAGTATTTATGTTTGATATAGGCAAAATTATAAGACAGATTTTCAAGAATAAAGATATGAATTTTAATGACAACTTTTGTTGCTGTTGTAAATTGCAGCCTTCCAGTAGCATTGGTTTTTACTATAGTCCTTCTTGAGTAAAAACAGAGGTTATTTCTTCTTGTGTGTAGTAAGCATTTATATATTTTCTTTTGTGAACAGTATGTTTTCTTTAATACCTTTGTAATAAATTGCAAAAGAGCTTATATTTCTTTTTAAGTTTATGCATTACAAATGCTTTCTTTTTAAATTTCTTGAAATGTAATTTGATTATATGAGGGTATACTATGTATCTCAAGCTGGCCTGCAGCTTGTCAAGGCCACCTTTATACTCCATATTCTCATCTCAGTCTCCCTGGTGCTGTCATTTGCCACCATACTCATTTTATTCACCTTTTGATGAACAAAATCCTTAGTTTGATGATGTCTGATTTGTTGTTGATTCCTAAGAAAACCATTGATTCTAACGAATCAATGCCCACCCTAGAATCAAAATATTTTTCTCTATTCCTTTTAGAGGCTTTGTATCTTTAGCCCGAATCAAAGGCAAAACCTATTCTTGAATAGGCAAAACCTATTCCTATCACAAAAGGTGATGGGAATTGAACATAGTGCCTCATGTATGCAAGCAAGTGCTCTTTTACAGAGCTATCTCCAAATCCTTACGTCTAAACTTCTACAAATTTTATTCTTTCACATATTACAGTTATATACTTGACAGATGAATTATATCACTTATTTATCCATTGAGAAGATTTGAAGATTACTCATCAAATTTCAAATGTACAATATCTTTTTACTAATCACAACTATCATGATGTATAATAGATCTCCTTCACTATTATCTATTAATTGTATATATTAATGAATTTCAGTGTATTGTAATTACACTGTATTAATGAATTTCAGTGTATTGTAAACATGTATGCAAAATGCATGTACTTCTCTTGCTTTGATACTTTTCCTTTGTTATTAAGTAATTAGTCTAGAATCTCTTGAGTCCTTGGGTATTATTTTGTATTTGTCAGTTGTAGAGTCTTGCTTTTTGGTCATCATAGAGCTTACAAAAATGGTTTTTTGATTATATCACACTATTTGGAAATGATAGCAATATGTTACAATCATAAAGATAAGAAAAAGACTAAGGAGAAATATTTGAGTGAAACATTCTATACCTATGTTTTGTTCTTTTCTAATTTTGATTCTTTAATGTCCCATTTTATATCTTTCCATATTGCTCATTCCTAAGTATGCTAATGTGTTTTTAATTCATTTTATTTAAAAATTATTTTGATTTTTAGTCAGTATTAAAGATATGAATGGTTGATGCATCATGCTTAAATATTAGGACAATTTAATTTTGTTTCTTTATTTTTTACCAGTCGCATTTTATATGTTCAGAGTTTTCCTTTTATTCATAAAGAGACATAGCAAGTTGAAGAACTGCCTTTAGCATTTAAGGGGCTTTCCCCCTTAAATCTGGGAATGTCTTCATTTTTCTTTTTCTAAATGACAGCTTTGCTAGATATAGTATTTTTTGTTGGCAGTTTTTTAATTCACTATATAAAATGTAACACCTCTGCTATCCACTAAAGTTCCTGATGAGAAGCTTTTTTTCAGGTGACATCCTAATGAATTGTTTTGTTTCTTTTCTCTTTATGCCTGGAGAGTCTCTTATCTTTTTTGTTTGACAGCATTATTGTAATATATCTTAGAGTAGATGTAATTGAGTTGAATCCAGTTAATTAACCTTTGATTTCACCATGCTTGTATACTTTGGGGTGGTGGTGGTTAGGTTTAGTTTTCTATTTTCTTTCTTTTCAAGTAAACTTCCCTTTGGCAGTAACAAGTCTCTTTTTAATCACAATATCACAAATTTCTTCCCCCTCAGTGCTGTCTCAAAACTTTTGTATGCTCATGTCTTAGTTTTCTATTGCTGTGAATAGACACTATGACCATAGCAACTCTTATAAAGGAACACATTGCATTGAGGCTAGCTTACTGTTCAGAGGTTTATTCCATTATCAGCATGGAAGGAAATAATGACGGCATGCAGGCAGACATGGTGCTGGAGAGAGAGCTGAGAGTCCTACATCTTGATCTGTGAGCAACAGGAAGTGAACTGTGTGTCACAGTGGCCGTAGCTTGAGCATAGAAGACACCAAAACCTACAACCCTACTCCAGCAAGGCTACACCTCCTAATAGTGCCAGTTTTTACGGGCCGGGGTTTCTTTCAAACCACCACAGCTTACTTAATTTCTCTTCTTTCCTCTTGCATCTGTGTTCTTGAGCTTGTTCATTGTTTGCTCAAGTTTATCTTAGAATTTTGAATTGGTTCTTTGTGAAGTGCTCTCTCTCTCTCTCAATACACCTATTTAGAAATCTAACAGGTCATCTGTTTTCAGTATCTCTTATTTTGGCTGTTAGTTGATCTTAACTAAAAGTTCTTGGTGTTTGTTGGTATTTAATCTCATTCATGCATTGAAGAATTAGGCATTTATTCTCATTTTTGCAATATTTGTGCCTTTCTTTGTAAGAATGCTAAGCAGGTTGTTTATTTTCTCTGAATATGTTGTCCCTTCTGCAACTTAAGCATTTGATGGATTTGTCAGGAGTCTCTAGAATACTGGATATTTTCATCTGTAAGAGTCAAGTGTAATCTGCCAGTATCAGACTTGGTGACTGCAGGATTCATTTTTATGAACAGTGATACTGTGTCAGTACTGGAGAATGATTCAAGTCCAGTTTTCTTCCAAGTCAACAGTTGGTAATTTCAGTAGGAATTGGGGAAGACCTGAAAAGATTTTCCTTCAAGCCTCCTTCTGGATCTAGGATGGTCACAGAGATTCTGTCTATAGTTCCTGACCTGACTCTGGGCAGAACTGCTATGAAGGGACAATATTCAGCATCCTGTGTCATGAGTTAATACTCTCTTCCATTTTCCTCCTTAGGCAGTTATTTTTGTGTGCTTTGCTAATTGAACTCATATAAAGCACGGAGTGGGCACCAATACTACAATGCTGTATTATACCCCCAGTCTAAAATCCATTAAGACCAGCAGCACTAAGACTTGACCACGACCCATCCTAGCTCAAGATCATACCAGCCACAGGGGATGGTGGTTGGAATAGAATCTGATGGACTAGGGCTTAGGGTCTTTGTCTGTCATTGAAAGTGCTGCAGAGACTTTAATCTTGGTTACTGGCCTGGTGATAGGGGCCTTAGGTTCTGGCTAGCTTAGGTTTTGCCAGCCTGGTACTGAGTACCAAAAAATGCCTTGAATATAGTTCTTACTTAACTAAAGTGTAACTGGCAATAATCTACCTTCCCCCTAATTTTAAGACACAGTGAATGTTTTCATTTTAAGGATAGGTTGCAGCATACCTGGATAAAGTACTGTGTGATAGGGAAATGCCTGGTGGCACTACATGTGTTTGACATTGCTGCCCCACTTACCGTATGTATGCAGAAACAACGTTTCTGGAAGACTTTGGACATTACAGGTGAAGTGTATGTCAGTATGGGCAAGAAATAAAAAGTAACCTGTGATCTTTATCCTTATACAACATTTTGTAATTTAAGTTTCACTACTTAATATATTTTTGTTCAATAATAAAAATATCTTAAAATAAGCATTTTATCAATTAGGTACTAAAACATTATTAATAACTAGGTAGCTTGCATAAAATTTTGTCAGCAGCTGTCCACTAGAGGGCACATAACTACTGAGCTTCTATTCAAAGAGAACAGGACATGGTGAAAACCACCACTGACCTTAAAACAACAATAACAAAAAGGGAATTCTTAAGGAAGCCCCTAAGTTGGAACGAGGTGGCCAAGTGGTTAAGAAAGCTCCTAAAGTTAAAGTAATGCAGATGGAGAAGATGTAGTTTACATTTTACTTCGTGAAGCAGGACTCTCTCTCTCTCTCTCTCTCTCTCTCTCTCTCTCTCTCTCTCTCTCCCCCTCCCTTTCCTTCTTTCCTTCCTTTCTCTTTCTTTTTTTATTTAAAATTTTTTTCCCCCACATCCACCACTGCTCCCCCTCCCTCCCCTCCTTCCAGCCCTCTCCCCCCCACCCCCATCCCCTTATCCATTTCCCAGGGAGGACAAGGAATCTCAAGGTTAGGTCTGGCATATCCAGTTGAGGTAGGTCCGAGTCCCTCATCTCATTATCAAGGCTGGGTTAGGTGTTCCTTTGTAGGGAATGGCCTCTGAGATGTCAGTTCATACACCAGGAATAAACTGTGGTTCTATGAAGCAGGACTTTTCTTAAGGATTTCTTAAGCTTACTGCACACCCCCCCTCCCCGCTTTTGTTCCTGGATATCAATTTACCAAAATAACGGGCTTCATTATATATTGTATTAACTCCTTATCCTATCTTGGTCTTTAAAATCAACTTCAGTCCCAGGATTTGTGTGTGTGTGTGTGTGTGTGTGCGCGCGCGTGTGTGCACAAATACTGAACTATTGGCTCTACTGTATCATAAGTAGTGGGATTTAAAATTTTTTTTAAATGAATGCTTTTCAATACCAAAATACTGAATTCTTTTTCTTATAAAGCAAAGGAAGACTTAAAGAAAATAAACAAATCTAATGATGCAAAAGTAATGTGTGTTTGGTAGTCTTTTATGGAAGTTGATGTTGGCTCTCCTTAAATAGTTACTGAGAATCTTAGCTGTGAAAAATACAGTTGATGTATAAGCTAACACACAGTCCCATGTGGACATGTTAGCATTGAGATACAGCATACATATAAACTCTGCTGTTTGAAAACTAGGAAAATGTCTTGGCATTTGATTCCGTAGTGGGCATATATAGAAGCATTTTAAGATGCGCTATATGCATTGGGATTTGAAAATTACATCATATTTGATCTTGCCAGTGAACCATAAATACTGTCTTACCTAAAATGGGTAGTTATATTAAGGCAGAGAAGAGTACAGAGTCTTAACTTACTTATACCTTATAATTTTGTTTTAGTCTTGCTTTCCCAATATTAGGCTTACTCCAATTTTGATATTGTAAAAAGTTTGTTCAATTTCTTCATACATTGGCTAAAAATTGAAATAATATACAAAACATAAAAACAAAATATAATAAAAATAAGTACTTTTGTGTGTAAGCCCAAACAATATTAAAATAAAGTATTTTATCAGTCAGAATTAAATTATTTCTTTAAATGACTTAGTATTATTGCTGTTGATATGAATTGATAAAACTATTATGATGGGGACCAGAGAGATGGTTCAGCAGTTAAGAACATTTGCTGTTCTTCCAGAAGACCTAGTTTGGACCACTTCCAAAGGGTCCTATGTTCTCTTTTGGCCTTCATGGTTCACGGACATACAGGTAAACAAAATGCATACTATTGCATGGGTCAGTTTATAGGATAAACCGAAATTCCCATAATTGTAATCATTTAGTTAAAAGAATATATAAATATAGTTAAAAATTTTATAGGCATTGCCAGTTTGCCCTCTTTAAAGTATGTACCAGACTTCTTTTTGGCCAACATTTACTAGAACTTTTAATTAATAATTTTTTACTCAATAAAATGTAATAGAACCTTTGATCTTTATCAATCTGCCTGTCAAAAATGAGATAACATTATATACTTTAATAATTTTTCTATCATGACTGAGTAAAGTTGAACATTTCTGCATGTATTTAAGAATATTTTAAATTTCTTTTGAACTGTTCTTATCTTTTTATTGAGTTGATATCTAATACAATGTTTTTAATAATCTGTACTTACACTGTGGAACAGAATATTTCATAGGATAGATTATGTTTTAGTTTTTACTCTGTGTAATAGATAACATAAATTTAGTGGCCACAGACAACTTAAATTTATTATCTCTGTTTGTGTAGGTCAAAGTCATGGCGTAGGTTAACCAGGCCCTTTTCTTAGAATCTCATCAGGCTGAACTCAAGATTTAACAAGGGTTGTAATCTCATCTGATGCTCAAGGTTCTCTTTTACTGTGCTGTCAGCAGAAGTTATTGTCTTGCAGTTATATGACAAGTTGTCAGCCATCAGAGGCTCCCTGTCCTCAGCTGCGCTGGCATCACACAGCCTGGCAGTAAGTTTTATTTCAAAGCCCACAGGAGATCTTTGCTGCTGGACATCTCTTGGGCTAACATGATTGACTAACTTATATGGGATAATCCCTCTTGATTGCCTCAGGGGGTGATAAACACATCTGCAAAATTAACCCCCTTTGTTACATAACATGATCTAATCATGGGTGTGATGTCATATTCATAGTCCCTACGCTACTCTAGAGGAAGGAAGGATGACAGCAGATAATGACTTCTGTAGGTGATGGACAGTGTTAGAGGCTTAGATTGTAAACTATCTCCGTACCCTGTTTGTTATCAGTGTTTGATTTTGTTTAGACTGTTCCTTTCCTAACACATACATGTCATAATTGAATGTATTTTTTTTTTATGGCTCTTGAACTTTTTCTTGGGAAATGAAGATATATTTTACTTGGCATAAAATTAATCTTTAAAAAAATATACAACTCAGTGATTTTTAACATGTCTTTGAACTCATGCAACTATTACTATTGTCTAATTTGAGAATATTTCAATAGCGTCAAAAATAAACCCCAAGCTAATTAGCTGCTGTTCTCTTCTCTCCTCACCCCTCTAGTGATCATTAATCTGTTCCTTGTTCTCTGTTTTTGCCTGTTATGAACATTTTGTTAAATGGTATCATGAAGTATGTGGCTTTTTATTTCTGACTCTGTAATTTAGTATACTGCTTTCTCGAGTTTATTCTCTATATAGCGTAATCCAGTAATGGCCAAGTGATTCACTGTATGGGCATCCCATAGTCATGAACTGAAAACCTTTGCAGATGTTTAGGTTGTCACAACCATTTTTTTTTTACTATTATGAATGATGCTGCTATGAACACTTTGTGAGGATGTATGTTTTTAATTCTTTCTATGTAGTTACCTCAGTAAGTATAAATTGATCTTGTTTGCATTTCTCCAACTTTGAACATTTTTTCTATGCTTATTGGTTATTTATGTGTATTCTTTGGGTGATTTTTAGTTAAATACTTTATTAAGTTAATTAAAAAACCCTCTTTACCAAAATTAAAAAATATTTTTATGATTTTTTCAAAATACAATTTTGTTAAATTATAAAAATAGTGACTTATCTGAAATATCAAACAGTGTGGCAGTCGGTACAGATTCAGCCCTTTAAAATATGATTATCCTATTGTCATACTTTTTATTGAGTGATAAATATTTTCCTTCTCTTGGTTTCAGATATCATACTTATAACACTGAATTATTATATCTGAGAGTATGTTTGTAACATCAGTTTTTTTCTGTTAATCTGTATGAACATTATGTCTAGTTATTTAAAAAGTTATCGAGAGCTATTAGATATTAAAAGCAATAAAACTTGCATAATCTTTGGTAACATATTTAAATTCATAGATATTTAGCTAATTTTCATCAAATATGTATTGGAGGATGTAGTGAGTGAACTCGGAAGGTCCTAAGGAGAGGGAGACGTTTTGTTTTTGTTTTTTTTCACCAGTAATACTTTTATAATCAAGTAGCTTGAATGTGTTAATATTAAGATAAAATTGAAACAGAAAAATGGCAATTAAACTAGAATTGAATGATGAGAGAGCCTTTTCCTGTAAATATATATTTATAGACAGTAGTTTTTTGAGTCAATAAGCCTGTATTTACCATATTTGCCACCAGATGGCAGAAATGCACCCTGAAAAATGATTCGCTGTTCAGCTGCCATAGACAAATTCACTACAAAGATGATTTAAGAGCTTAGACTAGATAATGAATTACATACACCTAAGATTATGAAAAACAAAACCATTGCCTTTTCATATTCAAAATTGATACTTATCTCTACATATGTGCCTCTAGTTCTGAGATTTTCAGGTACCAGTTTTGTATTTACAAATGCAAAATTTTAAAATTCAGTTTTAAAATTGCTTTGAATTTCACAAATACTGCAGCAATAACCTCTTCAGTATCCAGTACTCAGTCCTCCCAAAGCATTGATCTCTTGTCACTCCCTAACCGAGTAAATAATACTCTCAATTATTTTGCACCGTAAGTGCAACTACTGAAATCTCATTCCAACTCTTTTTCCGTCGACTTTCATAGTGCTTGTCATTTTTGTCAATTTAATTTCAGAAATGTTTTTGGTATTTAATTTCAGTAGATATTGTCACTGTATTTGTTTGGGCATCAGCTTATCTTACTTTCTTCTTAGATTCTTGTTTTTCAGTGAATTTGTACATTGTATTTTGTTTCTGGAATCATACTACTTAAGTAAAGGTATGGCAAAATCATTTTTGGATGCTTCCAAATTTATACTTCAAGTTAGGAATACTTGAATTGACATATAATTGCATAATTCTCCCTTTCTTTGCCTCTTTCCAGTTTCTCCCACATGTACCCCTCAGTTGTTCCCTCTCAAATTCTTTAATAGTCTAAGCTTTTTTTCTTTAGTTATTGTTTTTCACACACACACACACACACACACACACACACAAACACACACCTAAATATAAATACGAAACCCATTTGGTGTTATTTGTTGTACTTAAGGTTTTAATCCTTACCTTGTAGATAGACAAAATCCTCACTGGGATTGCTTATTTTAGTTGGGGAAGAGAAATACATAAAATATTGGGAACTATGGGCCTGTGCTTTTCCCTACACAAAACGCTAGGTGGCACCAGTCACTTATATATAAATGCTCCAGCTAGCATTTGGTGCTTCTGAGGGCCTGGTTTCAAGTGTGAAGAGGAATTCAGATAGGGGAGGAGGAAAATGGAATTTTAAGGCAGGGGAGAAGTTAAGGATTTTAAATAGAGAATTGGAAAAGGCCTTTCTTAACATGCTTACTAATACTTGGAGGAAGTTAAGAAGTAAACCTTGTAATGTTGTGTCTGTGGTAAGGCCACTCCAGGTAGTGCCAAGATTAACTGAAGATGTGCTTTGTTGTGTATGTCTAAATCTTTTTTTTTTTTTTTTTTTTTTTTTTTTTTTTTTTTTTTTTTTTTTTTTTTTTTTTTTTTTTTTACAATTTAAAGCCCAGTGCAAATGTTTCTACTTAAGCAAAATCTGTCTGCATCCAGCAGGAATTATATTTTTTGCTTATAAAGGATACTTTTTAATTAACTTAGTTCTTGTTGGTGTGAGTTCCTTACATGCCTATAATATGTTTTGATCAGATCTAAGTCCATGTTTTTGACATTTTTTTATTCAAAAGTTTTTTTTTAAAACATACCAACCATACTTCCCTTTCTCTCCCCTCCTCTCACCATTCAGTCCCCCCCCCCCAATCCATCCACTCTTCAAGAGGATAAGGCCTCCCATGGGCAGTAAACAAAATCTGGGATATCAGATTGAGACAAGCCCCTAAACCCTGTGTTAGGGAGCAAGATATCCCTCTATAGGGAATGGACTCCAAAAGGCCAGTTCATGCGCTAGGGATAAATCCTGGTCCAACTGACAGAGGCCCCAGAAACTGCCCATGCCACACACTGTCATCCACATTCAGAGGGCCTAGGTGGGTCCCATGCAGGTTCCCTAGATGTCTGCTTCTGTTCTAATCTTCAACTTCTCTCTTATTCCCCGAAAACCACTTTCCCTTCCAAATCTCTGTGTTCTTAAAAATAATAAAATAAAATAAAATAAAATAAAATGGAGTTTACTTAGTGCTTCCTTGATGTTCATGGATATCTACTAGAGCATGGGAAGATTTCAGGGGCCACATTTCTCAAGAAAACTGACTCTGCCTGCAGCATCATCTAGTAGCTCCTTAACTAGGGTTACCTTCTTGGGTCCCTCTCCTATTCGTGCGGGGGATTTTGCTCTCTTGTTCTGTGCAGGACTTATGGACGCTCACAGCGGCTACAGTTCATGCGCAGTGATGTGCACTACCTCCGATTCTAGAGTCTCTCTGCCCCTCCGCTGCACTGACCACTGAGCCTCTCAGGAGGTGCTTTCATTAAAGCACTCAACAGCATCTTCCTTCCTTCAGTGCTCCTGCCAATGCTTCTGTCACTGTTTAACTGACAGGCTCCCTCATACATTGTGTTAATGCATAGTTGAGATTTTAGAAATAATAGATCTTCTTTGACTATCACTTGCATTAGAATGAAATAAATTGTATCACTGAAAAATCAATGATTTCCAAGTATTTTTAGCATAGTCTTTTTGTTTATTTTTTTTATTGTTTGCTTATTGTTTTTGAGACAAGGTCTTATGTATTCCAGACTGGCCTTATATTTGCGGGTCTCCTGCCTCTGCCTTAAGGATGCCAGGGTTGCTGCCATAAATCACTGTGCTTGTCTTGTCTGTCCTTTTGTATGTCATAATTATCCTTTATTTACCAAAATTAAGTTTATTCAAAGACTACAATGATTTTTCTCCCTCTTAGCTTTATTTTGCAGTTATGTCCTTAAAAACATTGATCGACACACCTAAGAACATAATAATGGGCATTAAAGTTCTTAAAGGTCTTTAAAAGATTGGTGTCTACTACTCTTTCTTTGAAACTTGCACCAGTGATGGAACATTAGCATAATTTCAGAGATTCTTATGCCTCTTTGGATTTGTCACATTTAGCATTGCTTTAATGGATATGACTGACTGTGTTCTCATAGCTGTATTTGGGCCCTTCATCTGGAGTTGGCCTGGTGTGAAAATGTTGTATTATCAATATAATAATGATAAGAGGACTGTCTTCCTCATTCTTGATAGCATCTGCAGAGATGACTCAGTTGTTAAGAGTCCTGTTGCTTTATTGAGAAGATGGGGGTTCAGGTTCCAGCACCCATGTTAGGGAGCTCACTAATGGCTTCAACTCCAGCACCAAGGGTTTAACATCCTCTTTTTGCCTTCATGAGCACCTGCATGCACACTTGAAAAACACAAATATGCATAAGTACATTTTCTTTAAAAGTATTCTTGTGTGGACAGTACATTCTATGGTTTTCTTAATCTTCTCAGAGGTTTCTGTGTGATAACTGATGAAAACTGCATAGTAGTTGTTAAAGACTTACTGAAAGGTCTCAGGGAAACTGTGCTGTGGCAAATACTATTTGGACTAAATAACTGTGTCCTCAGCTTCTAGACTGTGGGTCACAGCTCTGTGTGGGGCTTGTGAAGAAGAGACAATAAAAAACAGTGAGTTTAGAACGTGTTAGTAAGAAACTTCATTCAAAGTGTCACATGTAATGACTCCAAGGTTTTTCAGGCAGCAGTCTCAAATGTACTGCACTGTAGCCTTGGGTTATGAACATGCAACATGCACACTGCACTGCATATGCTGTCACATTATACTACACCAACAGACACTACCTGAAGTGCCCTGACACAGATTCAAGACTGTGCTGTGTTGGGAGTTGCAGTGATTTTACTGAACACACAAAGTTTCTTATGGAAACATAATGATTTAATATAGAAAAAAAGACTTAATATTTTCCTTATCAGATAAGGATCAAGTGAGTTTATTTTTGGATTCTATTGTGTTAGAATACTTGCTTTTAAAATTTTCTGTTTGAGTTACTGACTTGACTTGTATCTTTTATTTTTTAAAGCATTTTAAAAGAACTTTAGCTTGTCATTAGGACACACTTTATAACACTTTCTGAAATGGCCCTAAATATTTGTACCATTTTGTGCAACATACTTTTTCTGTTGAAGTGGTATTTTTTGCATTGATGATTATAAAAATCAAGACATTGATTTAACTCTGAAAAACATTGTGGACATTCTATGCCTTATATTTTTGGTTGTGAGCTTATAGCCTTTAATGACTAAGCCATCTCTTCAGCCCTCTATGCCTTAGAGAATCAAATACTCTGTTAATTTAATTCTTATAAAAAAACAAATAAAGAATACATTTCATTAGTATGCAATTTCCCCTTCGTGTGTAACAAATATTGTGGTGTGCATACATGTGTGGGTGCACTAAGCAGTGCTTGCATTTATAGAGTCCAGAGGCTGATGTCACAATGCCATTCTCACTTGCTTCTGCTCCTTTTTTTTTAAGATTTATTTTATTATTTATTCGTGTGTTGGTATCTTCATTTTAATGCAAGTGCTCATGAATGTCAGAAGAGTGCATTGAATCATTTGAACCTGGGGTTGCAGGTGGTTGTGAAGTAGTGAGTCTGGGGCCTGGGAACCAAATTCTAATTCTCTGGAAGAGCAGCAAACATTCTTAACTTTAAGCCACATTTAGTGCTACTGCATTATTTTTTGAGACAGGGTCTCTCACCTAACTTACAGCTCACCAACTGGCTGGACTGGTGGACTGTATCAACTGGTGTCCCATTCTCTAACCCAGCGTTGGGATTTTAGACACTGTTTACACCTCCCTTTCTCTGTGGGTGCTGGGATCTTAACTTATAACTCACATCTTCATGCTCTACTGACACTTTACTCCTCAACAGTCTGCCCATACCAGCAATTTGCTTGTGATTTTCACATTCCTGATTCTGTTATATCTAAGCATCTTTCTTTATATACTATAGCTATTTGAATTAGTATTATTCTGAATTTGCCTAATTGAAAAAAAAAATGAGCTGTCCATTATTTCTGCCTGTGGTTTCTTTGTTGAGCAAATATTTTTATTTTGATATAGTCAGATTCATTTTCTTTTTAATCTTTTGTTCCTTTAGCTATGATTGAGAAGACATCCTTCATTCATATTTCATAATATTTTGTAGTTTCTACTGTTTACTTTCTAAATGCTTTTTTAAAATTGAATTAAAATGTAATTGTATCATCACTTCTCTCTTCCCTTTTCCCTTCCCGCTCCCATCTCCCTTCAATATTTCTTACTTTCTGTCCAATTTATGGCTTTTTTCTTTCTTGTTGACCACATACAAACAGAATAATACAACTTGCTGAGTCCATTTATTTTGATTAGAAGTATGGCTTCAGGGTTGACCACTTTGTATTGGATAACCAACTAGGGGGCTCATCTCTGGGAAAGACAAATTCTCTCCCTCTTAGTGGGACAATAGTGACTAATTGTCTATCATTTCCTTGCCTGTGGGCGCCTCCCATGAAACTTGTCCCTGTCACTAGGCACATTGCTGCTGTCATAGTTAGGTTGTTTAGGCAGCTACACCATTGAGGAATCATGGTGTAGCTTTCCTGTCATTTCTAAGAGAAACAGTCTGACAGCAGATTTTCTACCCCCTCTTTTGGATGTTCCCTGAGCCTGAGGTGCATGGTTGTATTACAGGTGCATCACAATTTATGGCCTCCCTACGATCTGCTGATCTCTGCATTATAGCCATGTATGGTTTTCTGTGATGATCTTCATTTACTGTAAAGAGAAACTTCTTTGCTGAGGGGTGAGAGTTACACTCATCAATGGGAATAAGTTCTAAAATGAACTTAGGAATTACAATGGTTTAGTTAAGAGGTATAATAGGTTCTCCTTTAAAATTCATGACCTCATGAGCACTAGGGAGTTGGCTAGCTTTCCAGTAGGAAGCATGATTTCCATGCTGTTGAGTGGGCCCGAAGTTCAGTCACACAGCTGTTGTAGCTTTAGGGATAGATTTTTCATCACCCTGGTCCTTGTTGTGGTTCATAAGCAGCAGAGCTTGGTAGGATGGGTTTCTTCACTGGCTTTGTCATCAGAAAAATATAGGCCTCATAAGTCTAGTTACCAAATAATATTTTATCTTTAATGTCCTTTAGAACTTAATGTAAAAGTGTTTCTTTTTCTAGAATTTTTAAGCTATGGATTTAATTAAATGGATATAATCAGTTCAGGTTACTCGCCTTTTATTTGAATTTGCAGACATTTTATACAATTTGGCTCTGTAAGGTGTAGTAGCTAGATGATACATGCCCACTAGTCATTTGAAAATATATTTTTCTTTTAAAATGCTAGTGACAAGCAGGATATTCACCTGTAATCAGTTGATGCAGATGCTTTCTAACTTTTGATGCCCACTTAATAACTTAGGAAGAGTTATCAAAAGATAATATTTATAAAAATGGGGAGGGCTGGGTGTAGTTCTGGGATATAGCATGTGTCCCTGTGCCTTGAGTTCTGTGATTTCCTTGTATTTCCATGAGACACAGGATCCTTTGACTGTTAACTTTCCACAGAGACATTCAATCAAAATCACCTTTTTTCTTCTTACAGAGATTTTGCTTTTTTTTATTATTATTATTGTTTTGTTCTTCCTATTCAAAGTCTAGGGAAGCT
This sequence comes from Sigmodon hispidus, assembly GCA_004025045.1. NCBI lineage: Eukaryota > Metazoa > Chordata > Mammalia > Rodentia > Cricetidae > Sigmodon > Sigmodon hispidus. The sequence goes on from PVIH01010370.1 coordinate 29,656, forward strand.
GTTATCTAATTCTTTTAGATTGACTTAACAAGGTTGCTCATGTTTGAAGTAGTTTTCAGTTAAACATGCACAATTGTAATTGATGGCCATTTTCTTAGTGATGTTTAACTATTTTAGGCTCTTTTGTTTTTCTTGAAGTTGTCTTTATTTTCATTTTAACATTATTTTAAAGCACTGGGTATTCACTTGCAAAATATAGCTCTGATATTAATAGCATTAAGGAAAAGGCCTTAGTAAGAGTAGAGGTACCAAAGAACAGGAGGCTGGAGTGGGAATTTGTTACCCAATTGTGTTGTTCTGGTAGCTAGCAGCATCCTTTCTGCTAGCTCTTGCTGAGAAAATTGGATGTTAAAACCAAAAGGTTATTTTTTGAGACTATTCAATTTGAACACCGATGCATGTCTTGGATTACTTGGGTCTCTCCTGTTTATAAAATATAAAAGTTAATATTTATAATTTTATGCTTTTAAATTTTCTCTTTCATTACAATTTTGTTCATACAGTCTGACCACATTCTTTTCTTTCCTCCAATTGTTCCCAGACCCTCCCATTTTACTGCATGTTTTCTGTTTCTCTGTCTTCCAAAACCCCAAAATAAAATCAAACAAACTATCCAACAGAAAGAACAAAAAACTGAAACCGATAAGACAAAAATACCAAAACAAAACCAGAAACCATAGAATCTGTCTAGTGTTGGCTAAGCTGCTTTTGGATGTAGTTTTTATCCTGGAGCGGTTGATAAACCAGTGTCACTCCATTGGAAGAAACTGTTTTTCTCCTTTCCTGGCAGGTATAAATTTCAAATAGCTTCTTAATAAAGGGTAGGACTTTGTGTTCATGTCCTTTTCTCCTTGTTAAGGTTTTGTTTGGTGTGAATTCGTGCAGGTCTTATGTGTACTTTTATAGTCTCTGTGAGTTCAGATATGTATCAGCCCTGTTGTATCTGGGAGACATTATTTACTTGGAGTCATGTACACCCTGGCTCTTATAATCTTTCTGTTTTCCTCCACATAAATCTCCAAGCCTGGAGGGGAGAGGTATGATAAGGGGCAAGTCCTCTAAAGTCTATATTCTGTGCACATAGTCCAGTTGTGGGTCTCTGTGTTAATAATTACCATCATCTGCAAGAAGAAGGTTCTCTGATGAAGGCGTAGTGATGCACTGGCCCATCAGCATGTCATTAGGAGTCATTTTATTGCTATGTGCCTTTAGTCCAATGGTTCTCAACCTTCCTAATTTTGTGACCCATTAATACAGTTCCTCATGTTGTGGTGGCCCCAACCATAAAATTATTTTCATTGCTACTTTATAACTACAATTTTTCTACTGTTATGAATCATAATTTAAATATGTGATATGTGCTATATCTAATATGGGGCCCCTCCGAAAGGGTTATCCTACCCCCAAAGAGGTTGCAACCTTCAGGTTCACAACCTCTGCTTTAGTACAGTGATTGTAGTAGGTTTTTTCCCCTAGAACCTATGTATTCTTTTTTTTTTTTTTTTTAAAAGATTCATTATGTATACAGTATACAGAAGAAGGTACCAGATGTCATCATAGATGGTTATGAGCCACCATGTGGTTGCTGGGAATTGAACTCAGGACCTTTGGAAGAACAGTCAATGTTCTTAACCTGTGAGCCATCTCTCCAGCCCCAGCTGATTCTTAGCTGATATTGATTTGTATGTTTATAGAATTCTTTACAAGTATTTTGTAGATATATTGACTATGGACATGAGTCTGAATGGTGAGCAATGAGCCTATTGTTTCCAGCTCAGCATATTTAGGCAATTTTTAATGCTGTATACTAACTTGTAGGGTCCCTATTCATGTTTCCTTTACATTGTCTCATCAGTGCAGTGCAGTCAGTCAAACAGTCCTGATATTGGTCAGGTGTATAAGGATAAGGGTTACTCAAGTCAGGCTTGAGATGAGGCAAGTGTAGAGATCATTGAGTACAGAATAGAAAATAAAGTCAACAAAATGAATTTGCAGTGGTTTCCTCAATACTTTCATCTCTTATGGCCAAATATGATGAAACAAGCCTAAGATGAACCAACCTGTTGGCAGATAAAGGGCATGAGTGACAAAACCAAGGAGGCCACCAGTAGACCTCCATCATCTACTATCCCAAGGAGGCCACCAGTAGACCTCTGTCATCTACTATTGAGGGCAACAGTGGTCTTTTCAGAGCTAATGCCTGCCTGTCTACCTCACAGAGTTAAAACAAAGAAACAAATATAAACAGGGAGTTGGTGCCAAGCTTTAAATGTACACTTTCTTATTTATATATTTAATTATTCAGTAATTCAGGAATTTAAGTTTATCAACTTGCCACATGGATTTAATATGATGGTGAAATGTTTGTTCTTTTTCAATCATTCTGCAATACCTACTCTTGTTCTCTGTTCTTCTAGTGATTGTACACAAGCAGTCTTTCTTTGCCTTAGACACACAACATTCTCATTTTATCTGCTTGGAGCATAGCTCCTACAACTACGTGTAATTCTTAAAATATGTGATTGGTAGGGAATACTTAAGCTCTTACAAAAGTTTTCAAGGTAAATTGTATGATATACGATTGAATACAATGAATAATATAATTTTCATAATTTTAATTCCAATTTCATATCATTTTCTTAAAGAAAAATCCCCAAACTAAAAACAAAACCCCACCAACTATAATCTGCTTTGCCCATGTGTTCATGGGTATGGAGTCCTGCCCTGGAGCGTGATTATCTCACCTCAGAAGCAAATGATTGTCAAAACCTGCTCCTTGTTCCTAATTGTGGTGTTTGCTGCCTTGATCTTGTGCAGGCAGCTGCATCTGTGAGTGTGTGACTGTTACAGCCCTGTTATGTCCATCAGATGCTGTTTTACTCTGGTCTTCCATGACCTCAGTCTCTTATAATCCTTCTGCTTTTTCTTCCAAGATGGTCTCTGAGCCTTGAGGGTAGGGAGTGTGATGTATGTGTTTCATTGTGGGTGAACACTCAAGAGACATGCATTTTTTTTTTTTTTGCCCTTTTACCAGCTGTTAGTTCACATGTTAACCTCCATCCAGTGCACAAAGACACTCCTGTGATGAGTTCTGAGTAGTTTGTTTCTATGTCTGTTTAGCAAATTTGTATCAATGGATTCACCCCTAGATCCTATAAATTTCCCAGCTATGGGTTCTTGACTAGAGTTACAGCAGCAAGCATACATTTTCTTCTGTAGGGTGGGCATTAAACCTAATTAGAAAGTGTTTGGTTACCCCCATCCCATTATTACATCCATGGGCACGCCTGGCCTTGCTGGTCATTATTGTCCCTCACTGAGTTACAGTAGCCAGCTGTGACCCCTGCTCTGGGACTGTCAGTCCTGTGTAACACTCTAGGTGCTATGAAAGCCAGTAGGAAGGAGGCTTTCTGATTAGTACTAACCAGGTATTGTGATGCTAAGTTGACAAATGATTAAATAAGCCTGAAAGTTTAGAAAATGAGGTCAAAGATAGGACATATAAATGATTATAATCATAGGACCTATGTTATCCTGGGAGAACTTGCAGATGAATATACAACATAGCCCTAACAGGACATTCAAGACATTTAGAGATATAGGACAGGAGTAAAAGCTAAGTAAAGACACCAAGGAAACAACAGTCACAGGGAAAAGGATGTTCCAAAGGTATCTGTGAAGAATGAAGAATAAAAATAAAAACGGGAAGGAGAATATAGCATTAGCATCTAATACTACAGGAATATCATATGAAGCACAGGAGAAATAATTATCTGTTGAATTTGGCAAGAGTGGCCTCAATAAAATGTTAAAAATCTAAACTTGATTATTTAATCCAGGAAAGAATGTGAAGTGGAGAAGTGGGTGCACAGCTTCCGGGGATTTTGCTATGGAAATGAACAGAAACATAGGATAGTACCTAGAAGAAAATTTGAATTTGAGGGCGGTTCTTTTAAGAAATGATCCAGTAACAGAATCAGTGTGGTAAAACTAGGTAAGAAAATGTGTTTTTTTTTTGTGAAGCTACCTGGGGAATAGATTTAATAAAATACTTCTGTTTTCAAAGTTAGGGCATAAACGACCTCATTTATAATTAGCTGGAACCTCTGATAAGTCCTTATTTGTGGTTTTTTTTTTTTTTTTTTTTTTTTTTTTGGTAAGGCACAGAGGAAGTATAATTTTAAAATTGCTAGAATTGTCTTTGTTCACATTAACATGTTTTTGTAAACTTCTGACAATATTGTCCATCATATTCACAGATTGAATATGGCTATTTTATCTACTTCTCTACAAATACCGTAAATTATCACTCTATTGCCTTATTTGGTATACAGAATGCAGTTTAAATCTGAGTTTGTGCCTATTGATTCTTAAGTTTTAGTCAAAATAACCTACAGCCATTGCTAAAAATCAAATAATTAAGAGATAACGTAACCGGAAGTGGCAGTCCCTCACTGTAGCACACATCCGCTGTCCTCTAAACAACTGGTAAGTTCTTTACTGATTCCATTTCCATCAGTAACAGCCTTAAACTGTAATTTCTCTGTCTTAGATTTTACCTATTGATACTTTGGTTGTTTTTGTAAATTTATTATAATTTAATGCCACACTCCATTTCTTCCATCTCCCACAAATAAGTTTATTTTTTTTTTTAAAGTGTTCACTATGTGAGAATGAGGGGTTTTGAATGTTCCTCTTGATTTTAATTCTAGTGTTCACAACATACTATATAATGTTATGGCTGATATTATCTACATGTTATTCTGTAGCCACATGTCTTTCATGTGTTTAGAAAGTTAATAAAAGATACATCAAGAAATAAAATAAATTGCTAGGATTGAATGGTGTTCTCTTCAGATGGTCTGTTGGGGTTGAACACAGACTCTGCCTGCTTAGTTTAAGCTGAGGGGAGGATAGGAGAACTGGTCAACTGAGTGTCTGTCCACAGATGATTCTCAGAGCCAGGCCCAGATCCTGTCAGTGAGGGAATTCAGGGGGAAAGATTACAAACTGTAGTTCTCCAAATTCAGAATGGATGAATGTAAAGCAGAGTTAATCATATTCTTTTACAGTTCCTGTATTTTTTTTGGCCTCTACTCCTCCTTTCAGAGTTCTTCACCTGCTTTAATGTGGAACTTAGGTGTGCGGTGCCTTTAGTTTGGTTTTCTTTTTATTTACTTGTCTCTGGGCACAGGTGTGTGGACTCAGGTGTTCTCTCCTTCAGTCCTCCGGGTCCTGAACTCAGCCCATTAGGTTTGAGAGTGGGTGCCTCAGCCTCTGAGCACTCTGCTGGTTCTCAGGGCTTTTCCTCACAATTCTTATTTATATTTTCTTTATGGGTTATACCATCTGCTTCTAACATTCTAATGGAAATTCACTTCCCTGCTGACATTGATTACTAACCTATCTAACTTTTAAAATATCATGTGCATGTTGTTCAAGTTCAACTCAACATCTCTTCCTTCTCTTTCTCTAAACCATTCCTCATTTCTAGGCAAATTTGGAGACTTAATGCCTTGTTTCTTAAGAAAGAAGTCTAATCATAATATTTCTTTTTTACCTTTTTAAAAAATTTTTTCTCATATTATTATTTGGTGTTTTTACATCATGCACCCCATCAAACTCAGATATCAGACCTCTCAGTATCATGCCCTCGCTTATGATCTCCCCATTTACAAAACCACCCATTCATGCTGCTCATTTATTTACTGGAGCATAATTAAACTCCCTGTGGTTAGACCCATAAAGAAAATAAGTCTTTCCTTACCAATCCCGCTGCCAGAGACAATCAATGCAGAAGTGAGGCATTGTGATACTTAGCTATGGATTAGCCTTGAGTTCTTGTGTACATCTCTCTCTTTATATATATATATATATATATATGTGTGTGTGTGTGTATGTATGTGTATGTATATACATATGTGTATATGTATGTATATATACATATATATGTATATATATTTATGTGTGTGTGTATGTATGTGTATATATATATATGTCCACTAATGAGTGAGTACATCCCCTGCTTCTGTTTTTGGGATTGTGATACCTCGCTCAGGAGGATATTCCCCATATCTATCCATTTGCCTGCAAATTTTAGAGTATCATTTTTTTCTTACTGCTGAGTACTACTCCATTGTGTAGATGTACCACAGTTTGTTAATCCATTCTTCAGTTGAGGGGCATCTAGGTTGTTTCCAGGTTCTTGCTATTATGAATAATGCTGCTATGAACATAGTTGAGCTAATTTTTTTGGGGTGCAAATGTGCGTCTTTAGGGTATATGCCTAAGAGTGGTATTGCTGGATCCTTGGGGAGATTGATTCCAGTTTTCTGAGAAACTGCCATACTACATTCCAAAGTGGCTGAACAAGCTTACACTCCCACCAACAATGGAGGAGTGTTCCCCTTGCTCCACATCCTCTCTAGCATAGGCTGTCATCTGTGTCTTTTATCTTAGCCATTCTGACAGGTGTAAGGTGGTATCTCAAAGTTGTTTTGATTTGCATTTCTCTGATGGGTAAAGATTTTGAGCACTTTTTCAAGTGCCTTTCAGCCATTTTTAATTCTTCTGCTGAGAAGTCCCTTTTTAGTTCTGAATCCCATTTTTTAATTGGGTTTTTATGGGTTTTGGGCTCTAGTTTTTTGAGTGCTTTATATATTTTAGAGATCAATCCTCTGTCACTTGTAGGGTTGATGAAAATCTTTTTCCATTCTATAGGCTGTCGTTTTATCTTATTGACTATGTCCTTGGCCTTACAGAGGTTTCTCAGTTTCAGAAGGTCCTACTTATTTATTGTTGTTCTTAATGTCTGTGCTAATGGTGTTGTATTTAGGAAGTGTTCGCCTGTGCCAGTTCACTGGAGGGTATTTCCCACTTTCTTTTCTATCAGGTTCAATGTAGCTGGGTTTATGTTGAAGTCTTTGATCCACTTGGATTTAAGTTTTGTACAAGGTATGTCCTTATGATTTTTAGGAATTTCATTCATATCTATTATAATGTTTGTCTTTCAATTTCTAGTTCTATTGAAGTAGGTCTTCCCTTTTTTGTTCAGTTTGGTTAAAAATTTTCCATTTATGTTTAGTCCTTTAAAAAAATAAATAAAAAGAAAGAAGTCTAAGAGACATTTCTGACCCCTTGACCTTAGCACTTCATCTCCTTCTCACTTCTGTGGCCCTGACTAAGTGCTCTTGAGTCAGTCCTTCCATTATTAGTCCATTCTTTTCTCTCTTGATGTCGCGGTGAGAACTTTAATTCAAGTCAACTAATATCTTGCTTGAATTATTAAATTAATTCTCTGATTGATGTCCCTGCATCTTCACATATATATTGATATATTTATAATCTATTTCTTTTTCTCTGTGTGTGTGCTTCTTGCTCATGCCTCAATCTTCTTGATTCCTGACCATCAGGACTTTGTGGACTATGTATTGGCACATACAAGAATTTTTCCAATCTGACACTGAACTGTTACTTGATTGAAAATCAAAATTCTCAAATAATTTTCAAGGTCTTGTGAGATGTGCCTCCTGTTTACTCGCAAGCTACCCAATTTTCCTACGTTAGCCTCTTCTGGTTATTTGACAGTGTCCTTGCTTGGCCTTCCACTCACAGTGCAGCACACCTGTAATTCCCTTTCTTGTTTGCACATTTGCACATGCAGTGCACTTGCTTGCACACACAGTGCACTGCACCTGTAATACTCTTTCTTGTTTGCACACTTGCACATGCAATGCATCGCACTTGTACTTTTTCTTGTTTGCACACACAGTGCACTGCACCTGTAATATTTTCTTGTTTGCACACTTGCACATGCAGTACACTGCACCTGTAATACTCTTACTTGTTTGCACACTTGCAAATGCAGTGCATCACACTTGTGCTTTTTCTTATTTGCACACACAGTGCACTGCACCTGTAATACTCTTTCTTGTTTGCACACTTGCACATGCAGTGCACCGCACCTGTACTTTTTCTTATTTACACACACAGTTCACTGCACCTGTAACAATCTTTCTTGTTTGCACACTTGCACATCCAGTGCACTTGTTTGCACACACAGTGCACTGCACCTGTAATACTCTTTCTTGTTTACACATCCAGTGCACTCCTTGTGTGTTTGATACTTTGTTATGTATGATTCTTGTCTTGAATGGTACTTAGTCCAGGAGAACATCCTGAAGAGTTCAAGGTTATTTCAAGGTTATTTGCTACAAATTCTTTTTATGTTACTACTCAGAGTTCTCAGGGAGGCATAATATCACTTATTTACTGTCTACTCCATTACTAAAATTCAAAACTCATGAGGACTAAGGTGGTATTGTACTCCTCTTCACACTGTCCTTCTCCTTCTGTCTGCCTTTTTCTTTCTTGTGTGCTCCTTAGTAATTTGAAAAGTACCCACGAAACTGTAGTTAATACTTAATAGACACTTCTTGAATGAACAAATGAATGGTTTTTAATAGTGCTTTAGTCTTTTAATATTTTTATACAGCAAAACAGTTTGGATCATTTAACAATGAGATTCAGTACCCTTGGTTGGGAAATGTTGGGCTGCATCTTCAAATGACTTAATATGTTAAATGGTATTTAACACATACCATTTATAGGATAAAGGACTAGAGTTAGTTTTTTGTAATTGTAGTGGGAAGTAAATTTTTTTGGTTCAACATACAATTTAAATTTTTAATATTTTATTTTTTGAGATTATATCATTTCCCCCTTTTCTCTCTTCTCTCCAAGCCCTTCCAAATACTTCCTGACTCTCTTTCAAATCCACTGCAAACTACACTTCAGATATTTGTCTTATATTCACAGCATAAAATTTAAAGAGTTTTAGTGCAGTCTTTTATTAGGTGGCTCTCTAATACCCTTTGCTTGAGCACTTCTTGTGGGAAAGGTAGCATTTCCCACAGTTGACTGAGCCTCCACATATGACTGATGTAACAAGACCTTTCCTTAGAGACCATCCAAACACTCCTCTCTGTTGTGAAACAGGTGGAAAAGTATCCCAGCGAGACCCTTTGCTACTGCCTTCCACTTAACCTCCTTAATGGTAGCTGTAGTTCTCTGATGGCCAAAACAGTGGGCAGAAAAGCTAACAGTTATGTTCTATACCTCGGCCTCTCTGCCCTCAGCCTTAGACAGGCTGCTGGTTACTTTTTCTGCATATTGAATTGAATGTTTTATATAAATGACAAGAACAGGTTTGTACTCTCATTTATAAGAAATGTTCTGTGCTATACAACAGTTTGATAACAGGGGACTGTAAACCGGGAACTGAAATGTTAAAATTTACATTTATATTTCTATGTTGATAACTTTCTCAGTATAGAAGCTAATTGATGTTCTTTAAAAAGAGAAATTAAGAGTCAAATAAGGGGAGTGACTGCAATCAAAATAGGCTATGTATATGTGTGAAAAACTCACAGACCCATTATTTTATACAACTAATAGCTGCTAATAAAGTAAAAACTATTGTGTATACTCAAGATCTACAATAGCATGCTCTGATAGTGAGATAGTTACTAGAATGAAGCAAAAATATATTCTGGTGTTTTAAGACAATTTTCTGGTAGCCTGTCTCATGGCTGAAACAAAATTTATAATAGTGAAATAAAAGTGTGTCTGGAGAAAAAAAGAACCTTTATTTATTTATTTTTTTAAAAAAATAATGTAACATAGAGAAGAATTACAAGAAAGGAATTACAGATAAAAGGTCTTTAGGTCAATATTATTATAGATGTCATTGTTCTCATATTTTGCTGAAAACATGTTTATAGTTGTGACAATGATTATTGTTGTTTTCAAATAATAGCAAGATTCAGTCAATATTCTTTCCTGAAGAGTCTAGGGAATGACTAGGTGGCCAAAGTGCCTTTTGAACTCACTTTGCAAGCTCAAATGGAGTCCTTGGCATCCCAAGGCTATAAGTATTCCTTACATTGTAGTTTTGGTAAAATGTAACTCAAGCAATTTAATTGGATCTAATTCATGTTCAGGTAGCGTCTGAGACTGTGCTGTTACAACCAGTGGTTTCCTTGGTGGCTATACTTGGAGATAGCAGTCCTAACTCTGGACATATATTACCTTTTCTTCAATTCTCATTTTCTTCCTTTTAGGTATATTCTCTAGGTATTGCTTTGAATGTTCTCATTTGTGTGGTAAAATTTGGTTGGCCTCAGTAGCTAGATTCTTTCATTCTGTGAAAAAGTATATTCATGTTGCTGCCATCTTTAAGGCACCTCTCAAAATATGGCTGAGCCAGAGAACAACAGGATTGGTCCTCATTTCTCTGTCAAGAAAGAGAAACCTGAGAGATAATCAGGATGGTGGGACTTAATGCTGCACGATGGCCTGTCTTTGTTTTTCTCTTTGCTCTCTGAATTAGATGATAGAGGTGATTTAGATTATGAGTCTACTCTGAAGCTATGACAAATAATATGTGGCAACACAGTTTGGTCTCTGAGAAGCCTGCCTATAGATTAACTGTTTATATTAGAAAGCAATGGGGCATCTACAAAAATTTAAAATCATTATACATACTGCTTTGTTTTTATTTTATTTTGTTTTCTTGAGATAGGGTTTCTCCATGTAGCTCTGGCTGTCCTGGAACTTCAAACTCACAGAGGTCCATCTGCCTCTTGAGTGCAGATTAAGGCATGTGCCACTCCCACCTGGTGACCTAATTTAATTTTAACTTTGATTTTTTAAAATTTATGTTTTTTGCATGTGTGCGTGTCTGTCTGTGTGTGTACACGCATGTGTGTATCATATGTGTAAGTATGCATCCTCTGTGTGCATGTTTACAAGAGTCTGGGTTCCCAAAATTAACATAGGTGTCTTCCTAGATTGCTCTTCACATTTGAGCAGTCTCTCAGTGAGCCAGGGGATTGGCATTTTGGCTAATTGGGTTAGCCATCTTGCTCCTGGGGTTCTCTGTCTTCTGCTCCCATGTGCTGGGATTACAGTGTGTGCTACTCCCTCCTGGCTTTAAAGGGATCTGGAGAGCAGTACTCCAGTCTTCACCCCTGCCTAGTAACTGCTTTACTCAGTGAACCACTCACTGTTCCAGCCACTTTCTCAGACTTTTGTGAATACAAATGTTCTAGTTGTTTTTAGATTTGAATACACGTATTTAGGTTTAAATTCATCCTTTCTTTGGTCCCAGATATACTGTCTGGTTCATGCTAAGTTGAAACATAGGGAAAATGACCTGTTTTGAAATGACCCCTCTCATTGTTAGGAATTCTATGCCCTTTGGTTCTTATTTGTTTTCTCTAAAGTGAAAGGTTCTGTGATTGTTGCTTTAGGCAAGTATTTCTAATAAATGATACTATTTTGCAAAACACAAGGATAGGATTTTTGAAGGTGTTCTCTGGTGGTATCTGTTTCACCTATATACTTCAGATAATCAATGGAACAAAATTATAGAAGTGTGTAATTGATACAGGCACATCAATTATGTATATGAACCTGATATATGTAAATATGAGACTATATGCATAACTATATATTTTAAGAAATAAAAAGCTTTCTTAGCATTTCTAGATCTTTATCCTGACTTCTAATATTTGTGTTATCACAGTTTTCATAGCTAATTTCACTAGCTATGCTTAGATACTGCTTTAGTGATTTGCAGGTTAAAGATTATTGTAGGAACATTTTGGTACGTTTGTTCACATTTACTTATTTGTATGTGTTTGTATGTATGTAGATGTTACTCATACATGAGTACTGATATGTATATGCCATGGTTCATGACTGAAGTGGACAGTTGAACTTGGGGTCAGGCTTGGTGGAAAGTGCCTTTTCTCTTTGAGCCATTGCATTGACCCTATGTTGTTTCTATTAAGTGATCAAAATGTCATGCCTCATGCTTTTATTCCCTATTCGGGAGCAAGATACCCATGTTTCGGGAGAGCCAGGATCCTATGTCATGAGTTCTAGGCCATAAGGTTAGCCTTTGCTATGGGATGGGAGCTCATCTAAGGAAACAAAGTAGTAGAGCTGGTGAGATGGCTCAGTGGGTAAGCATGCTTGCAACCCAGCTGGGTGACTCCAGTTCAGTCACCGTAACCCACATGGTAGGGAGAGAGAAATGACTTCAGGTCATCTTCCATGATGAGTTCATAGTGGCAAATGTACACAGAGAGAGGGAGGGAGAGCAGGATAGACACGTGTATGCACACACATTTATAAAAATTAAAGCTAACCGTGCATATCTTTAAAGTAATAAACCTAACTGTGTCCTGAGTAGTGGTGCCTTGTCAGGTAAGAACTTGGGTTTCAGGTAAGAAATGCCACCAGATTCTGACTCTTTCCTCTTGAATTTGTTAGTTTTCTTAATATTTAACCAACATCCCTTAGATATTTGTAAACCAAAACTTACAAATGATCATGAATTTGCTCTTTTTATATTTTTGAAGATAATATAAATAAGCTAGCATTAAGTTTGGCTTTCTTTTCATTTAGATGTTTCATAATAACAATTCAATTGCATTATTATAGAATTTCAGAGGTTTGTTGTTGGAGGAGACTATTGTTAATGGACAATCTTAGCTAAACAGAAGGAAATTAGTAAGTAAGGTGGTGTATGATTTACTTAAGCATTGGTAAGCATATGCTCACAGGCTCATTCTTAACTCTCATTTCTACTGGTTAGTAATTAGCTTGTGATTATAGGGTTGTTTGTACAAACTATTGAAAGTTTTCCCTTTCTTGCAGAAAACGTGTTATTTTCATACCCTGAGGCAATATTAATGTTTTTCTTTTTATTGTTTTCTTATGTTTTGAACATTTTTGAAATCTTTGATCATAGCACTAAATATTTCTCCAAAACGTTGTATGTATCAATGTAGGCCTTTATCAACAAATATGGTAGAGTGATCATGATCACCTGGTCAATATTTTGCCAATTTAATAGGGGAAAATACCTTGTTTTCATTTTTTGCAATTATTTTCACTACCCTTGGATTGAACTTAAGGTGTTGCTTGACATTTTATATGTCTTCTTTACTTCAGATGCCTTTGCTTTCAAATGTTTTTAAGCACTACTGAATCTCTGGGAACACTCTTAGTGATCCTGCTGTTTCCAGTGAGCTCTTAAAATCTTAGTAGGACAGCCAGCCAGATACTAAGGCTACCTCCTCATGACTATCAGGATTAACTTCCATTCCTACTGGACTAGATAGAGATATACTTCACTCTCAGTTAGAAGGTTAAAATATTTAAAATTTCTGGAAAAGGGAAATTATAAATATTATCTACCATTGGAATCTGCTGAATAGGACATTAGAAACATGCAGGTGAAAATTACATTTTTAATGAATAAAAATTGCACCTGAGTATAATAGATTTTTATTAGTAATTTGCTTCTATAAGTTGTTGATAGTGAGATTTATAAATGCCATGTGTTGTAGAGTTTATAAAATACATTATGTACATTATATATTTTAATTTAATAATAATTCCAGAAGGTGAATAAGAACTTTGGTTTTGATTTGAAGACACAATTACATATTAAATATAAAATGAATATGCTGGGGTATTACAGCTCATAAGGGTTCAGCCAGTGTTTAAACTCTGGCTCTTTGCATACAGGCTCTGTGTTTTTTGTTCTGCTATTTGTTGACTTGCACTATAACAAAATATGAAGCAAGTATCATTAACATTCTTTGCAATACTTGAGACCATGACCAGTTACAAAGTCATTAAATCTCATTGTTTTTGTTTATAAACATTAATAATTCTTCTATTTATGAACTTTATTGCATGATGTGATACCATGTGGTAACTTGAAATCAAGAAAGTGAAAAAATAACATGATATAGGAGAAAATCAAATTTTTCTGTGATTTTTCTGTCTCATCTATGGATATGACTAAAAATTAACAATTTAATAAAAAGTGGATATCTATTTAACGTATTTATGAAACACTGATTCTGTATTTGACACTGTGCTAAATGATTGAAACAGAATACAAGGCACAATTTAATGGAGTTAGAAATGAAGTCTTTCAAATTCCGTCATCTAATTATGTGGATTTTTGCTTTCTCAAAGATTACAAAGAGTAAGTGTGGCTATGATGAGAATGCATAGGGAGGACAGAATCTAAATCCGAAGTCTTCCTTTGATATTTGACCCACTAAGAGTTAGTAGGACAAGTGAAAGGTAAGTGGTGGGTGGGTAGGGTAGAAAGTGCCATTTAGGAATATTGAAAAATAGGAGAACAGGATAGTAGGGGCAATACTATGGTTGTTGTATGGAGAGAATATAAAATAAATCTATGAACAAGGCAGTTGATGTATTGTTGATTCATTCAAGGATTCATCTTAATGAGTCATTTAAGTGATATCTCTGCTGCTTAGCCATTTTTAGAATTCTTACTATGACCTACCCTCAGATCCAATTGGAGACACAGAAGGAACATTTTTTTTAAAATAATAAAAGTTGTTTTGCTCTATATTCACATGAATTATATGACTTGTTTAAAAAGGCTTTCATTAAAAATTAAACCTATCTACAAGAACAGTTATTTAGATTTTATCACAATTGTTAGCCATGAAATTAAGACAAAAGTAAGAATTTTAAAAAAATATATGGTTCTATTTTGTAAAAACTGACCATTTTGTCAATTATAAAGTTATGCTCAGAGGCATAAAAATGCACAGCATATAGGATTTCTTGTGATTGAAGTAAATGGAAGGAACATACTTAATTACTGTGCATTAAAATTTAGAGATGATTTCTCTTAACTGAAATGCCCATGGTTAGGTCACTAAGAAATAGTTTTCCTGTTCATCAGTGAAGAATGGTTTATTTATAGTAGGTTTTGTGTATGTGCCAATGACTGTGTGCACATATATAGAGAATGGAGAGGAGGGAGCGCATGAAATGAACAAAGCAGAGATTCTCATCCAAATACACTTTTATAAACTCTATAGTCATTAAAGCCCTAGTTTCTATTCTCCATAAAATGGTAGCATAACTAATGTATACAATGTATTATGGATAATAAAAATATTTAAAAGTCTCTTAAACTCTAAAAATGTACTTTATGAATGTAAATGTGTGTGTTTGACAAATAGATTGATGATTATCCGTAAAATATGAAATGACATAAAAATAAGGGCACTCTTAGTTAGGAAAGACCTCTAACTAAACATCTGAGATGAATGACTCCTAGATGTAGAGCCACCTAAGATGTCATCAGAGACACAGCTATTCCCAGAGGATGGGTGCTGACATGAGAGTGTTCTAAGACCATCATTAGAACAGTCAGGAAATAGCCTTTTATAAAAATGCCATGACCACTAATACTGAAATAAAATGAGAATAGTTGATTAACTATATCTTATCATGTTTATATTTTTTTATTTATGAAAATTTTTGTATCATATGTGCCATTTAGTTGGATTTTAATTGAGAAGGTAAAAACATTTTTTGCAATTATGTAACCCACTGTATAGTGACTATATAAGGCCCTTAGAACAATTACATAACCCAGTGTATAGTGACTCTATAAGGTCCTCAGAAGGAGACCAGACAGAACACTATTCACTTTTCTTTAAAAATAACTGAAGACATGTTAACTAAGGAATTTAATATGACCAAGTGCACATTTTCCTCCTGTACTGTGCTGCAGAGTTACAGCATTAAAGATGTAGGTGGCAGAAGCCTGGTGTCTGACATATTCTTATTACTTTGTGATACTGAGAGGAGAACAGAGCACTTATTTTTACTGTTTCAGTCCCATGCAGTGGCTTGAAGAGACACATTTTGTGGCTGAAGTCATTCATTTTTCAGAAAAGAGAAAGAGGCTGAAAAATGCATAATTTTTCTTCTTTCCCAGTAGCAACATTGAGAAGATACCTTGTCCCATTTTTATTACTTCTGAGATTTTATTGCTGGCAGCCAGATGTGCAGAAACTCCTGACGGCAGCATATATTCATTGCGTGTTTTTAATAGGCTTAGAGAAATATGAGTAGAGTACATGAAAGCAGCTCAGCCTCACACTTCAGCTGGGAATGCCCAAAAGCTTACTGCTGTTTAGAATTCTTGCCACAGTCAGGAAAAGCCGAAAGCTGCACGACGACTGAACTAGAAGAATAATGACTGTACAATTAACTATCAACCTCTGCTCATTTAAGCACAGTTTTTACAGAGCTCAGGAGAAATATGGAACTTGATTGGCATGTTTTTATTTGATGGTGTCTGCAAATAGATGACTTTTAAAGACAGGTGGTAAGGAAAAATAAGAGGAGGCTAAAAAGAAAGAAAATGCAATTTGAGACATTGCGCCAGGTCTGCAATTCTGTTTTATCTCATTTCCATGGGGTTTTTTCATCCCCTCCAAACATTTTACAGAATGAGCTTTTTGGACAAACACTGAACAATGCAAGGTGAGTAAAGCTAAACTATATATTTTTTAAATATTATTTTCACAGTAGTAATCTTGTATGCCTGTGACATTGTTTGCTTTTAGGTATTAGTAATGTATGTGTGCTTTTTAAAAAATCAAATATAGCATTCTACATAGCATTCTTAATTTGATTTCAAGAAGGAAAATCTCTTAGTTTTAAGGCATATTGAGCATGTTAAATGTAAGTAGTCGACCTCTCAAACATAATACAGATCAGGTTGTTCACTGTCTCTTTCCTAATTAAAAAAATGATTAATTTAAAATGCCTGAGAGATGTTGCCCCTGCAATCATGGTAGTGGTTGCATCGTACATATAAGCATGGCACTGTATAATCATGTGTGATTTGCTGGAAAATATGAATAAGCAATCATGCATGCTCTTGTACAACATGCAGAAGATGATTTCTGTGCTAAGACATTTCTCTATGCAGGGTAGATCAATAATCATTTTTAAATAAGCCGAATTGTGGAACTGCAGGCAATGCTCTGTATTCGGTCGGCTACTCTGGGAGGATTCTTTATATTTCTATTGCTTTTCCAGCTGATCTTTTTTTGTGGTGAAGGTTGTTGAGTTATGAACATATGTTCTAGATGGCTTGCCTGGTGTACACTAACGGAGGTATTCTACTGAAGAGAGCTTTAAAAATGCAGTTTTATCACTAGGTTCTTTCCTCATTTATGTTGTCAAGTTTTTGAGAATCTCTCCTGTTTTATACGGAGACTAATAAAAGAAATAACCTATTTAAGCAAAAATATATATGAAGAAGGACTGAGACAGATATTCTGATAACACAGTGATGCCCTCAAATTTTCTAGAAAATTTTTTAGAATTGCTTTGAATATTGAATAGTTTTATTGGACTACTTCCTTTAGGATCTCCAAATACTGTGAGGTAGCCTATTTTAAAATTAAAGAAAAACATCATTATACAATATGTATCTTAAGTGAGTGAGGAAGCCCTTAAAATCTATTGTCATTTAAGAATTTTCTTGGTGGAAAATATGCTTGACCTTTTCTTTTTTTTTTTCATAATGAATGGACTAGTTTTTATTTTTACTTTCATACTAATCTAAGGAGTGATGCTGTATGAAATGCTGGCTATTCTACAATAGACTCTTTAAGAGATTGTTTTTCTTATTCAGCAACATATCACTTTGCTGTCTTTATTGTAAAATTTTATATTGTGTTCTTTTAAAATTAAAGTAATATGTGGCTTTCTAAAAATTCATGAACAAGCTAACATTATTTTACAAGTGTTTTGTTTGTTTGTTTTTGATATGTGGCATTTCCATGTGCCTCAGTGCATACCCACTGTAGAACTTGCGTTGTGGCAGCATGGTGAGGCACAGGTTTTAATTAAGTGTTGGCAGTCTACCCCATTACTCTGTCATTGCTCTGCCCCTATTTTTTTTTTGTTGTTGACATGTTTCTAAGTTGATTGCTCTTATTATATTCTGACATTTTATTTTAATATAATTAAACAATAAGTTGTGAAATTTCTAGAGCTTCCAAAAATCAGTGTTTAGTTTTCTCAGAAATACTAGTGAATAATAAATTTATTCTGTTAAAGAAAAACAACTCATGTCTTTATATGTTTTAGTGTCTTATTCTTTAAAAAACATGGCATTAATTTACAAATTGCTCTTCAGAAATAATCACCTTTATTTATTTTTTGTTATTATAATTAAGCAAAATTATTTGTGCACATAGTTATTTTGGAAGTATGGAGAATATAAGATAAGTATATGAATTCCCAATTTATGTTACCACATTTAACAATTTGCGTTATATTATGTGTTTAGATTAGATAAATGGATTGTTTTTGTTCTTTTTATTCTGGTTAAATTCTCTTAAAAAGCAATACCAGTACCTGTACAAAACTTTTACACTTAATGTTGAATTAAAACCCCAAATCAGGATATTGTTAAAGTTTCCTTCATTAACAATACCATGGAAGGTGTCTTAGACAGAGATGCACTTAGAGCGAGGCTCTTCCGCTGCTCTACACGCCACTGACTCCCAGCCAGTCAGTTACGTAAGTCACTTCAGTTTGGTTGTTATGTGAGCAGTAAAAAAAAAAAAAAAATCTTGCTTAGATTAGTTGGATTGAAGCTTCAGTATTTCTACCAAGATATTAGTTATAATATTAGAAATAACAGATATATAACATTGTAGATTTGACCAAGTAATTTATTCTGAATTGCTTTTTAGGAGAAATTTCTAGAATACTGTGCATCACTTGTGGGAAGTCCATTATAGAAAGGGCACCCTATCATGCACGATTGAATTAGACTTTTCTTAGGTAACCAGCCATGCTTTCAAGCATGTCACTCAGCTTTTATCAGCATTTAGGTGGCAGTCAAATTTACTTGTATGACATATTGGCAATAAAAATTAAAAGCTGAAAATATTTTTAATGTGCTCGAAAAACATTTTTTAGATCTTGTCAAAGAAGGAAAGATTTTATGTATGTCAGTAATACTGTACAAGCCTTAAATCACTGAACTGGAGATTAATGTGTATTGCTAAACTATTTTATTAGCTATGACTAATAAATATTAGTGAAAATTGTTAGATTTTTTTAGATTGATTTTTTGTTTGGAAACCATGCAGTCTGACTAATATGTTACTGCTGAAAGTTTTAGTTTGCTCTCTTTTTTATGGTTCTTCAGGACCATTTTAGAACACAAGGAGGTAGAAGAGATGCTCTGTTCTTCTGCGCTAAAATGAAACAGCTAATGATCCAGGAATGAAAACAGAAAGTTCCTGGATTCTAATAAACCATGTGATTGGTTTTGATGAAATTCTTGTCATCTAGTCTTCTCATTGTAAGCTTATTTTTCCTCAAATTAAACTATTTAGCCAGGACACACAGATAATTACCTATATCACCAGTAAACAAGTCCTCAAGTACTGAATTCATCATGAAATCTAATTTTTATTTTTATATTTTTTCATTCTCGCTTTGGAATTAAGGTTAAATATGTGTGGACTCTAGAAGCTCACTGTCTCTGACAGAGGACATTGCACCAAGCTAACATTTGCTTTGGAGAACTCAAATGAATATAGCAACAATGATTGATTTGAAATAAAATTTATGCGAGTATACTTTATTCTCTAAATTCTTCTTTTTGTTGGTTTTTAACACTGCTATACAGTGAAGAAAGATGTGTTTTCCTTTAGATGCAATTGTCGTTTTGGTCATTAAATATGTGACAGTCAGTTTGTTGTTCCATATGACCACTTAGGGGCACAATAACACTGGAATTTATTCAGAAAGGATACTATAAATAATTTTCTTTTCCTTGTACACATGTACATGGGATATGCAGAATTTCATTTATAAACTAAGACTTAAAAAAGCTTAATGGAGTAAGGACTAGTGTTTTTGTTGGCATTTCTAATGGTAAGTCCAGGAACACAACCTGCTTTAGCTGGAGTAGACCCAGCTTATGCCTGTTGTCCTTGATTACTACCAGTGCTGCTTCTCTATCACAAATGTTTGGTGGTAAATGATAGAGTGCTGCTCACCAACATGAATTATAAGTCTTAAAATTACCTAATGAAAATACACCATTTCTATTATAAAATTACAACAATTCTAAACATCAATATTTTGGATGACTTTACAAAATAAATGTTTATTCAAGCAGGTACTACTTATGGTCAGAAGTACTTAATCCTTACAGATCATTTATTATTGCTTTAGGTTATTATGAAACCACTGATTTGTGTTCATAAATTTTGGCTCAGGCACTTTTATTCATACCTGCACATTAATAATTCCTGTGACATTGCAAGAGCAGCATGCTTTCTTTTCAGACCTTGGAGGATGCAGTCTGCACAGTGTGTGCATTGTTGTGCTTGGAAAAATCATGTCATAATAATTTTTCTGTTTAGGAATATATTTCCTGGCCCAACTATATTCAGAGGCACAAAGAATTGAACTTATCATAAAATCTAATTGTTAATTTTTGTGATCCTGGCTTTGGAAACAAAAGGAAATATGTTTGTATTCTAGAAACTGTCTTAACATGCACTACACACATGCAGTGAACACAATTTATGTACACATTTAAACTTTATTAAGTATATATGTAATCATTATTATAGTCATGGAAGTTTTTTTTATAATTGTCTTTTATTTCTGAAAAAAAAATGTCTTGAGTCATGTATGTATCATTGGTACTTTTACAGGAATATTTATTATGGTCCTTGATTGTATATTATAATTAACAAAGATGCTTAATAATTATATTGGTTGTATTTAAGTGATTTCTTCAATAGCCTTTTACAAAGCAACTGCTTTTGATGATAACTGATAGGTTAATATAAATTATAATTTTTCCTATCAATTTTTATATGATGATATATCATCTTCAAAAAGTTAAGCTAATAGTAACTTTACAAAAGTTGATGCTATTTGTTGCATGGTAAAATGCACTCATTCATGTGTGCTATGGTTCTCTGAGCTGTCTCTACATCCAGTTATCAATTAGTCATAAAAATTTATGCCCTCAAGAAAGTTTATTCTTGGAGGCATGTGCAATTTGAATTTTGATTCTAAAATTTGAGAAATTCTTTGTGTTTTTAAATCATGGGTGAACATGTCTCATGGGGAACCTTAACTGTTGCAGCATGAGCACTCTTTATCTCTGCCCAGTACTTTTAAAGCTTCTTTGAGTTTAACTCTGAACCATCTCTGGTTTAGAAAGTAAGGCACAAGAATTATATTGAGTTATAAGAAACACAGTTTGAAATTTTTCTTGTCCACCACTCTCATAATACTCTTGAGCAAACTAAAGTCCAATAGCTTAAATCAAACTCAAGACTTATGTTAACACATTCATTTCAACTTTTTCAATTTTTGTAAGACTTTTGAAATACTAGAGATGTAATTGGTGAAACATGTCAAGGAGAGCTTGTACATGTAAATAAATATTGATTCGTCCTTCGCTTTCTATTTCATATTGTCCCTGTACGGTTGGAAGTGTTGGCTTGTGTTTGTGCTTAGCCTCTGCCACTTATGGATGTCTATGTGCCTACAAATAAAACCAACACATATATGCTATTATAATTGCAATTAAAATTATGTGTATCACATATATATATATATATATATATATTCCTCTTCATTGCTGCATAACATTCTATTTTACAAACACAACATAGTCTTACACAAATTTTAAGTCTGGACAGATAAATTCACAAATTTCTAAAAGTCTATTGGGGAACATTCCACATTTACTGTGCTTCTGACATACAGGGCAGTAGCATTTGCTATTCCATATACAGTATTAATATTTTGACTTTGAAGCAACAGGAGGTCTTGATGATACTACTTATGCTGAGTTTGGTTATTTTAGTAAGTTTTTAATGCCATTTCCTTTTGCTACATCTAAAAAACTTATTCCCACTAACTACATCTGTGAGCAACTTTTCATGTATTTATTGGCCGTTTGTACATGCTTCTCCATGGGGGATCTGCACTCTTCTTTCTTACAATTTTATTTTCTGCGGACTGTTTAAAATAGTCAACTCCTAAGTCAAAAACCATATATTCTCTTTACCTTTTATTTTTAGATTAGATCAAACACAGATTAATTTTTGTTTTTATAATGTGAGTGGTGGGAGTAACATTAATGTTTTTCCAGATATATAGTCAATTGTCTTTCTGTGAGTTTCTGAAAAGACTTAAGGGCATGTCTCCTGTTGAACTGTTTTAAGTAAAGCTAACATATAGAAAGTTTAATCATTGTATAAAAGTGGTTCTATTTTTGAACTCCCTTTTCTGTTCCATTTGTTTATTTGTATTTTATGTAGCACTCTAGTCTTTATAGTAAATTGTGAGTCAGTATGTCTTACACTTATTCTTTTCATATTAAGTTGTCAGTTTTATATGTGTAGATCTATTCTTAACTCATGGTCTCCTCTGTTATTCTGTCTTACACTGCTGTTTGGGCCTCTTCCTTCACACAGTTCATCTACTTCCATAATGTATATATCTATGTATTATATAAATCTAGATTTCTCATATGAAACAGGAAACAGGTGATACTTTCTCTGATTTTCAATTATTTCTCTTAAAATGGTCACCTCCAGTTTCATTGATCTTCCTGCAATTACTATAATTTCATATTTTCTGATGAAATAAAATACTATTGTATAGATGTATCCTGTTTTCTTTTAGTTATTTAACGTTTAAAGTGTAGATGTGTTTGTGCTAACGTGCATACACAGGTGAGGTAGCATGTGTGTCAGGAAGCCTTGGGTGTTAGTTTTGGGTTCCACCTTGTTTGAGGGAGTGTCTTTCTTTCTTTCTTTTTTTTTAATGTGAATTCGTGTTTTGCCTGCATCCATAACTGTAAGGGTGTCAAATCTTGGAATTACAGACAGTTGTTAGCTGCTATATGGATGCTGGGAATCAACCTCAGGTCCTTGGGAAGATCAGTCAGTGCTCTTATGCTGAGCGTACTCTCCAGCCCAGAGGGAGTGTCTTTCATTGTTTGTTACAATGCATGCCTGTTTGGCTGTCCTGTGAGCTTCCAGGAATACTCCTGTCTCTACTTCCCATTTTCTTGTAGGAGACTGGGATTGCAGATGATAGCTGTCTTTGTGTATGTTAGGGGGATTCAAAATCAGGCCCTCAGATTTATCTACTGATAAATAAGTAGATAAGTGTTTATCTACTAAACTGTCTCACCAGCCTATAGGCAGATTATACATTCTGGCTGTTGAGAATCCTGAAGAGTGAACTACGATGTGCAAATATCTGTATACTACACTGACTTATGAATATATACCCTTCAAGTGTATTCCTACAAGTGGTGTTTTGAGTAGTATACTTTTAGGATATTGTACATGTGTCTATTGTGTGTGTTCACGTGGAGGCCAGAAGTTGATGTTGAGTTTTTTCTTCAGTTTGAACTTGGACATCCTTATTTGACTACACTGGCTGGCCTGCTGGAATATTCCTGCCTTTGCATGCTATAGAAGGAAGTATTTAACTGACTCAGCCAACCTTCCACCAGTGAACATTTTGAATAAATTTTGGTCTTAAGTGGAGATAGGGACCTAGTTTTTTTTTTCGTATGTAGATATCTAGTTTCCCAAGCATCATTTGTTGAAGTGGTTATATTTATGTTGATGTGTGGTTTTAGCAGCTTTATTGAAAATCAAGTTGGTCTAGCTGTGTGAGTTTATTTGTGTCTTTTATTAATATAAAATATGAATTTTGTATAATTCATGATATGAATATAATATATTAACTTATTTGTTATATAATATAAAATATTATATTTATATAATATAATTGAAATTGGTAATTATAATTACTATGATATAATTTAAAATTAGGTATTGTGATGCCTCCAGTATTGTTGTTAATATGACATAGTCTTGAGTCTATATGTTAGCACTACAAAATTCACTTGCTAATTGTAATAGTTGTTTTGTAGATTGGTTGTGTTTTGTATATAAAAATCATCTCAAACAAAGAGACCATTTTTAGTTCAATATTTATGTCTTTTTTCCTGTCTTATAACCAATAATATATTATCAAAAACAAAATGCTGGCAGTTTTCAATAAAGTTTTCCCTACATTTGACTTTAAATAGTTTTAAGTATTTGTTTAAAATATCAGCACTATGAGTTGCTTTCTATCAGGCAATACAGCAAGTACCTGACACTGTCAAGTCAGAATGATTGATACTAGCCTTTCCACTTCTGTGTATTGCTGACTAGGTATGTGGATTCTTTGAAGAATTGTTTTTAATTACATTGTACTTTTCGCCCCTATGCATTCAAACATTTCTGATATGATGTAAATGGATTGTCTAAGTATTTTTTTTAATTCCTTGAGCTAAAAACATGAACTTTATTTTAATTTATTCTTTTTGTCTACCATGCTTTTGTTTTAACTTAAAGTTGTATCTTGAGCTTTTGTAAGTTGGCTTGTTGTATTTAAACTGGGCAATTGAAATACATGTGATTTTTTTTTTTGAGATAAAACTCAGAACAAAAATTGTATAAGTCTCTTAGTTTACATTATGATGATGATGATGATGGTGGTGGTAGTGGTGGTGTTTTTGGACAGGGCTTCTTTGTGTGTGACCCTGTAACTTGCTTTATAGACCAGGCTAGCCTCAAACTCACAGATCCATCTCCCTGTGCCTCCCAAGTGCTATGATTAAAGGTGTGTACCTTTAAAATTTTAAAATATAAATTTAAAAAATCATGAATAAGTTTGCATATGCATAAAATGCTTTTTCTGTGTCTGTTGGAATTGTATGCTAGAACTCTAGGTCTCCTTTGTTAACAATGTGAATTATGTTTTATTTTTAATTAAGCCAACATTGCATTTCTGGGTAAAATCTCACTTGACAATATTATGTTATTTATTATATATTGCCTATTGGCATTTTCTATGATTTTGCTAAGCATTGCTTTCATCTGTTCTCATAAAAGATCCTTTATATCTTTTTTATTATCCAAACTTAACATCTTTTGCAAGTTTTTTGTTATGGTTATTTACAAAATCAGGTCTTATTTTTAAAAGTAACTTTAAACTGTTTACATTTAAAAATAATAATTAATTTTTTGTATATTTTTTTTGTGAGTGTTTTATCTGCACGTGTAAACGTGCACCAGGCATGTGCCCAGTGCCTCTGGATGCCAGAAGAGGGCATTGGATCTCTGGGATGTAGAGTTATGGATGGTTGTGATCCACCATGTGCTTGTCATGTTCTCTGCTAGAACAGCAGGTACTTGTGACTCCTGAGCTGTCTTTCCAGCCCAGCAATCTCGCTTTTACAAAGAGCATTTCTTGAGATTTTAGTGAAATTAGTGATATGCTTGAATTCAGGTCTGTCTTGTTTAGATATTTACTTCACTGTGACTGTGTTTTAGAAATTTATTTAATCTATTTGCTTACTACAGTTCTAGTACTATTAGATTTTGTCGGTTGTACTTTTGTAAACTACTTAGTGTTGTTTCTTTCACTGAATGTAGTATTAACTTTTCAACAATATAAATCCATTTACTCCCTTGTTTGACCTTCTAAACTTTTTTTATTCCTATACATTATGTGCTTGTATAACAATGTTGCATATTTCTTTAGAAGACTTTTACTGGTCTTTTGTATCTATTCACATACTTTCTATTTCAATAGTTTCTCTTTTTATAGACTCTTCAACATGGAATATTTCTTACTTAGAGTACTTCTTTTATTATTATATGGAAAAAACCTTTAGTGTCCATTCCTTGTGATTATTTTTGCTTCATGTAGAGTGTTGTGTGGACAGCTATGTTGTTTTCAAGTTGAAGTTCTGCTACTTAAATGGTCATTGTAGTTTCTGAGGGATAAATAAGTAGTTCACCATTATTGTTATTTTGTGTGCAGGGTTTCTCTTGACTGCTTCCAAGCCTTGCTGTTCCTCTTCTGTTTGTGGTAGCTTCATTTTGACATACTTATACATGGTTTTTGTTGTGCTTACAGTGTTTGGATTTGTGAATATATCTATAATTTGATAATTTTTGGCTATTATGCAAACCCTTTATCTCTTTACGAGAATTTTTATTGGTCTGATTGTCTAGTTATATGTATTTTAGAAAGTTTTGTAGATTATTCTACAGGTTTGTGTAATTTTTCAGTTGAATGTCTCTGTTCTCTCCCCTTGTAAATTCCTTTTTCATATAATATATTTTAATTGTGGTTTCCCTCCCCCCAGAACCTCAAAGACCCTCCCTCCTCTTCACCCACCCAACTGTACTTTTTCTTTCTCTTGATCAACAGGATAAAAAGCTTAGTGAATTTTTAATTATGCATTTTTTATTTTTAAATTATTTTTTATTTTTATTTATTTTTTTTGAAATTTTCTCTCCCTTTGTATTTCCTATTTCATTGTGAGCCCCTAATCTTTATTTCCTTGAGTATTGTTAATATAGTTAGTGGCTTAAAACATCCTTCTCTGCCAGTTTTAATATCCAGATTGTATCTCATTCAGTTTTAAGTGGCAGCCTTTTAATGTATTAATTATGTTTGAATTGTATTTTTTTACATATGGAAATTTATTTGGACATGAAAATATTTTATCTGTTTTCATGGAGTATGGTAGTATAAGGCAGAATCCTGAGCTTTACCACAAACTGTGTTTTTCTTGAGGTGATGGTAGTTAGATGTTATTATTTTAATTTTATCTAACTTGTTTATAAATGTTTAATTAGCTAGAGTGAAAAGAAAAATACAGCAATACTTATTCTTTACATTCTAATGAGAATGTTCTTCCAGTTCAGTGTTTTTCTTTTCTTTTTTTTGAATCAAGGTCTCAGATATTACTGGCTTGTCTTAAATACTCTATGCAGCAAAATGTGGGATAAAGCCCAGGGCTTTGTACATGCTAGGAATGCACTCCATCAGCTGAGCTACATCCCTAACCCATCAAAAATATTTTGTACAAGAAGTTTTAAAGGAAATTTCATGATGTTTATAATTAGAATGAGTAGGCTAAAGATGAAATTCTAGTTTTTAGAACAATGTCTATGCTAAAAATATAACTATCTGTAATTATGAACAATCTTTAAAACTTTAAATCACCAACTATATTTTTTCACAATCTGTATCTGAAAATTATTTTTTGTGTGTTCTTCAATGGTACACCTCAATTTCAAAATGAAACGTGGCAGTCATAAGAATAGGGCATGCTGCAGTTTCTAGAGAAACTGAACAGCTTGTTCTAAGAACTATTTACACAAAATGTAAATCTCAAGATGAAAATACATTTGAAGCTTGAAGCAATGTGTGCTTTGAAAAATATTACCATATTTCCTATGAAGCACATACAGTGAAGGAAATAATTGTGTATATTCTTTACAATTGGTATTATAACAAAAACATGGAGGAATAACTTTAACTAAATGAAGTACCACAGTTTGATTATATAATGTAAATATTATTTAGAATTCTTTACCTGCTTAAGTATAGTTCTTATAATTTTTTCTACTTTTTGTTGATTCATTTTTTATTTTATAACAATAAATTACTACAAATTTGAATGAGCTAAGCATTTAATGATACTCTTGCCGTTTTATAATCAAAAGTTCAGTTGTATTCAGCTGGGTTCTTAGGGTTGTTCAAAGAATAGAGTGGCCATCTGAAAGCTTCTGAGAAGAGTCTGTTTCTACCTTCCTTCAGATAGTTGACAGCATTTAGTTATTTCATGCTGTCACTGGCATCCTCATTTTCTTAGGAATTGTTGGGGCAAGGCTGCTTTTTAGTGTTAGAGGTCTCTTGTAGCCTTGGACTTAGGGATCCCTCATCCTGCACAGTCATTTATAAATAGCATGTCCAATTCTAATACTTGGAATATTTTTTATTGTTTTTTCCCCCACTAATAGCAAGAAAATATTTTGGGCTGTTCAAGGAATCCTGTGATTGGGTTGGAGTAACTCAAGTTATCTCTCATTGATGAACCCTTAGTTAATGGATTAAATAACCTTAAGAAAATTTCTTTCAATCAGATGACACAATGCAGTCACAAGTACGATGCCAAAATGAAGTCATATACTTTTGGGTAAATATCGTTTGGAGATAGAACATTTTCAGAATTTTCTTACCAGATAGCATAAGAATATTTAAATTGAAATCAAACATATCAGTAACATAACTTAAATAAATACAAATTGGATACTGGGAAATATTCACTAGCAATATATCTTATAAAGGATTAATATTTATTGAAGGTTATACAGACACTCATGATACACAATGAACCTTAAGACAATTCTTGGAGAGTTGAGCTGTCCCATGTTGGAGGGCTGATTCGCTCTCTGAGAATGCAGTAACAAAACAAGAAGGAAAGTCAGTGTCTATTCAGGGTCCTGGTTCTCCAGAGATATGCCTCTAAGCTTCTCCCCCAACACCTGAATCCCACTACAATTGGATGCTTAGCCTTATAGATTACAACATTATCTTTAATCCTAATTCTGTATGCTTATGTTCACCAAATGGTTTGATATCTCCCCCTACCCAGTGTTTGTGCTGGTGAGATTTGTTTTGTAGTTTTTTGAGTCATTTTTGTATTCTGGATAATAATCCTTTATAACAAAGAGCTCTGTTTTCTGATGACCCCCGGCCCGTGCATGTGGCTTTTACTGAGGCATTGGAGACTTACACTAGGTCCTCATGCTTGCTCAGAGGTCACTTTAGCTGCCGAGTCTTCTCTTTAGCTGCGGCCATTGCTTTTTTTTTTTTCCCCCTAAACTGAAACATTGTTTTCATACAATATATTCTGTGTATGTTATCCCCTCTCCCAGCTCCTTGAAGATCCTGCTCTATCACTGCTCTATAGGTGGTGGAACCTGGGAGAACGGAGCAGATAAATGAGACAGACCAACATCTCATACAATAGCCAATTTTATTTAGAGCCCCAGACAATTTATATTCTAAGTGTTAAGAACGGTTACATGACTAAGTACAAACTGTATACAATCATAAGGATAGGCTACATTTGGCAAAAAAATTCTAGAGAGACATATAAAGGATAATTTAAACATTTAATGGGTAAGCTGAAATAAACTTACTTCTATCTACTACACCAGAAGCAGAAAAGCATTCCAAGAATGATTCCATGTTTTGAAGAAAATGAGGTCACAAGACTCTTACCTGGTTTTCTTGGAGTGTTCTCGAAAGCACTCCATTTCTGGAGTGTATTCTGACTTTTCTCACCTTCCTTCCCACTCAATTCTGTGCCTTTTCTTTCTGCCTTTACAAAAGAATCAGGCAAACAAACAAACAATAATTAAAGACAAAAGCATAACACACACACACACACACACACACACACACACACACACACACACACACTTCATAGATCCGAGTGGTCAGAAACCATCATGTATAAGCAGAAGACCAATGACTCAAAAATGCCCAAACAAAGCAACATGAGACAAAAAGTTTACAAAAATACCATTGAGTCATTTTGTGCTGTCCATCTACTGCTAGGCATGGAGCCTACCCTTAAATGTAGTTAATATAGCCAGTGAAGGCTCCACTGGAGAAAAGTTAACTTTCCTTTGTAAGTTGATACTGATTGTAGAACAGCTTCTTGGCTAGGTAGGGATGGGAGTTTGTGCCCCTTTTTCTCTCTCAACATGGGGATCCTGTCTGGCTTTAACCTCTCAGGCCCTGTGTATGCTGCCACAGTCTCTGTGATTTCATAACGTGTAACAGTCCTGTTGTACCCGAAAATGCTGTTTCCTTGGTGTCATCCATCCCCTTTGACTCTTGGAATTTTTCTCTCTTCTTCAAACAACTCTCTGAACCTTGAGGAGATGGGTTTGCTTTTGAACTTAGACATCTCCTGACATTCTCCCCATCCTAAATGTATATATCCATTCTTCCACGAAATCCTTTAATAAACTCCTTGCAATTACAGTACTTACCTGCTAATTGCAACATACTGGTCATCTTTAGAACTGTTTCTCTTTTGCTTTCTAGTCTTGTGACTATGGATTCATTTTCTCCTTCTTTACATTTATTATATTTAGTTTCTTGTGAAGATTCTACTTTGTGTTTCATGTGAAGGAAGCTGATTTGCTAGGCAGCTGCATAAAGGACAACCAACATTTGATTTTAGGCTTTTTATGACAATACTCTCTCTTATTTTTTCTTTTGTCCATTGTTAACTTTTGCAATGAATATGTTTTTCTTTGTTCTTAATGCATGAGCCTTGTGGGAACTCTGCTGAATACCCAAGAGTTTCCACAATTACCTTCCTAAGTTTGCGAGTGGGACAATTTCTTAGTAGTACACATAAAATTGTCAGATAAATCAGATAAATATTTTAGCTTTCAGCCTATTCCAGTGCAGTGTATCTGATTCTGGATAGTCTGTGTTGTTCAGGGTTCTGGAGCTTTATTGTTTTAGTGCTCACCTAATTCAATTTTATATTTTTCTAATACTACAGCGACTTATGTTTGGTTTTGGAAAAGAGGTGTGTGTTTGTGTGTGTGTGTGTGTGTGTGTGTGTGTCTCTGTGTGTGTGTCTGTGTCTGTGTCTCTGTGTGTGTGTCTGTGTGTGTGTGTTTGCATGTGCTGTGATGACAGGCCAGGAGGGGGTGTCAGATCCCTTAGTGTTGGAACTATGGGCAACTGTAAGTCTCTTGATATGGTGGTGAGATCTGAACCACAGTTAGCTGATAGAGCAGTAGTGCTCCTCAGTCATCTCTCCATCCTCCAAATTGGAATTTTAAAAATCTTTCTCATTAGTTCTTTGAGAATTTTATTTAAAATGAGTTTTGATCATATTTATCTCACCTTCCTCAACTCTCAGATCCCTTGCCTTTTTCATCCAATTTGTGTCTTTTTTTAATCTCCCACTAATGCCAGTTTGTAGTGTCCAAATATTCTTAGATGTGTGGCTGCTACTGGGGCATGATGATTTATCAGGAGCTCCACTCTTGGACCTGACTGCCCCTCTTCCAGCAGCTTCATTCTTAGCTTCTCTAAGACTGTTCTCTGAGTGGGCTCCACTTCCTTATTCTCTCCTGTGGAGGTATTGTTTATAGGGAGAAAGCAATTGGGAAACTTCATTCCACTTAGGAACCCCAGCATGTATTGTATCTTGTCCATTTTTATACTTATAACTTCATAAACTTTGCATTGTTTTGTATTGTTTATGACAAGAAGACAGACAGCTCTTCAGAAATTCATTATTTTGCAATAATGTGGGAAATGTTCATTAATGTACTAATCCCAAACTAGAGAAAGAATAAAAATTAAATGTTGGTTTACCTTACTCCATTATATTAACTTCTCCAATTTATGCTAATCAAATTGAACCTATAGTTCATAATTTTCTTCTTTTTTATATAGGTTCCCAATCTATATACTCCTGAAAAGCATTAGTTGCTTTTTTAATAAAAAGATATTTTTCTGCTTCCTGCTTAATTTTATACTTCACTCATATTGTTCTGGGATGTTGTAGCTCATTCACCTGCTGAATAATATATTTCATACTGTTATAGCTCATTTTGTCTGCTCTTTTTGCAAAATTTTTGACAGTTTTGCTATTATGAAAATGCTATCAATATTTTTTAATATGTTTTCATGAGTACATTGGTTATGTTTCACTCACCTGTAGGTGGTGATTTTAAAGCATTTTCCAACTGAGTTTTTAGGTTGTGACAGTTCAGTATACATGCTTTGCACTATGGGAATGAAGTGGTCTAGCAACTAAACCTTAATGAAAATGTTAGATGACCTAATTAGAACTGCTATGAGGGATACTTGTCCCTTTGACTATAGCACATGGTAATAGGATAAATGAACTGTTTATTAAGTTTCTGGCCTGGACTTTTGTGCCTAGCCCTGAGATTTGGACCCACTTGCAACCCCACTGCTGCTTAGGCCCAAATAGTCACATAGATGCTTGTGTTAATTTTATGCTGATTGACCTTGGGCCCAGGCATATGACATGTCACATAACTTCTTCATCTGAACACAACTCATGATTCTTCATTCATTCAGCCATGCGGCTCAGTACCTTTTGTCAGCAGCATTTCAACTTCTTTCCTCTGCATCTCCTGGCATCTGTGCTCTGTTCTTCCTGTTCCTAGAATTTTCTTAGTCTGGTAGCCACGCCTATACTTCCTGTCTGCCTTCAGCCAATCAGCATTTTTTATTAAACTAGTAGGTGGGACAATTACTTGCAGTGTTACAACATAATCCCACTACAATGAGCTTTAAATTATTTTGCTCAGACCACAATTTACTTTTTTTATTAGCATATGTTAACTAAGTATTAATTAAAATAGGCCCCCAAATGATCTTTTCATACATGTATATAATGTATTTTTACCATATTCCTCTGCTACCTTCTTCTTATATTCTTCCTATTTCTGCTGACCACCCTAACTCTTCCCTGCTATTCTCCTTTCTGTTCTCACTCTTTGGAGGCTACTCTCTGCATTTGTTTTAGGCTTTCTTAGAGGACCTTGAGTAGGGATTATTTATTAGAATGTGGACTCCTTACCAATGTAAGTATTTTCACTTATTCAGTGATTTTAAACTGTCTGTAGATGCTCAGAGAGGGGTGAAGTCTCCAGATACCTTCCCCCAATGCATCTCACTGACCACATTCCGACCACCCAGAGATCAGATCTTGTACCTGTAAACATAACTGCTGTGCAATCAGTAGTGCAGGTGTTCCACTTCACACCACACACAGACACACACACACACACACACAATCTTTTACACTTAGGAGGTGTTCCCTGAGCCTTGATGGTGGAGTGGTAGTGACTGATGTCCCATTTATGGGTGAGCATTCAACAGTTTTCTCTTTTTTTTTTAACACTTGTGAGTCTCTGTAGTTATAACTGCCTACTATAAAAGAGAGACTTTTCTCTGATCAAAGTTTATATAGCATTAATATTTGGACATAAACAAAATGATTTAGCTGGAAATTTTATGTGCATATTATATACATTTAGTGAAAAGATAGAAGTAGCTTTTCCATTGTGGTCCATGACCTTCCCAGACATGGGCTTTTGACCAAGCTAACAATATTAGACATGGGTTCCTTCTTGTGGAGTGGATCTAAACTCAAATGAGATAGCTGCTGGTTACCCTTATTATTGACTTAATTTTTTGCACTAGTGACTGTTGGTAATGTGGCACACAGGGTCCACAGGTGAATAGGACTTTTATGGTATTTCTCTCCCTGCAGTCTGCCTAGAACCTTCTGGAAGAATGTGAGCTGGTCAACACGGAGGCCTTTATCCATCTTGGTTCCAGATTGATTTCTCTGTGTCTCACTACCAAATGACATGGTGTCTTCAGCAATAGGGTCTTATGATATGGTCTAGTGGGCACCCAAGTGAATTGGGTTAGTCAGTTCACTAACTGCTTGTAGGAGATAGCCCAGTTAGCACATGGTTTTTATTTAACATCCTATGGCTTCTGGAAGCATCTTTGTCTACCAACATAGAGGATTTCTATTCAAACTTTTATTTTCCCTTTTTATTTTTTAGTACACTTACCTATGAAACTTTTGTACATCAGTAGAATAGTTGTAGTTTGACTAGCACAGTTGTAGTGTTTTCATGAGAAAGTCTTCTTAGTGCTGAATGTTGCCTGAGGACATTCTTGATGTCTGTGGTAATAAACAAATCTGAGCCTCTCTACATCTTTACTGCTGCTGCTTGGCAATTATTTTGCTTATTTATTTCCAACTAATTAGTCTCTACAGCTTCTCCCTTCCAGCTACCTCCAACAGGAAATTAATTCCTTTTTTACTTTATCTCAATAAATAATAAATTTTAAGTCTATAAACTTCATTTTCATATTTTGTTGATTTCTTTCTTAATTATTATATATGAAATTGCTTTATCAATCTTTTTTTGCATCCTTATTCTTAAATAGTGTAAAATTTAGATGATAACTTTATCTCCTGTTGTCAATATTCACCATCAGCAATGAGATTCAACCAAGATCTTTCATCTTCACAGCTGATGGTGCTTTTTCCAATCTGCCTGTAACTACAGAAATGCAGGGGCGTCTTGTTAGCCAATCAGCTAGACATCGCTCTCTCTACATGCTTACAGATGGTTCTGATGTTTGAGGAGTCTCTTAGCATCTGTTTAAAATTCTGAAACTGCTTCCATGAAATTTGTTTGAATCCTATTTGTGGTTATACTTGATTATACATCTGTAGACATTTGAGGATTAGCATTAAGAAATAGCTTTATATATTATCTGGTAGTAGCATTAATTATAGTGCAACTATAATTGAAGTGAAAAATAAATAGAAATAGCCAAATATGTGTGATCAGGGTGCTTAAAGGAATAAAGCTTAATAGGTTTTCTGTACCCTGATAATAAGTTTCTCCAACAATGCACTAAGCCAGATCAAGCCGAATTTAAAAAGTAAAAGACTAGGTTTATTTGAGCAAAGCAACTCTCAAGTGAGTTCTGCAGCCCCAGAGATAGAGGCAGGAGAAGTCACATGCCTGATTTGAAGAAGGGAGCTTATATATCCTGTAGGTGAGGGGTGATGATGTGTCCTCCACAAGCTGGGTTTGTGCCCAAGTGTAGGCAAAAGCTATAATGCTAGGGCAGGGACTGGGGATGCTGGCAACTTCAGGGGAGGAAGGACTGTGCTTTTGGTGCCTTTCCTTTGTTCAGAGAGTCTCTGAGTTTGGAGGGCGGGAGGGAGGGAGGGAGGGAGGGAGGGAGGGGGGAGACATATAGAGAGAGTGCTTTCTGGGTCATGCAGGGACTAGCTGGAGGTTCCAACCAAACAGATCATAATTTCACTGTATGTGAGTTTGCAAAATCTTGCACATAAGGAAAAATTCTGTTTGTTAATTACTTACACTACACTTCTCAGTGATTTGATATTAGAGTAATACTTTCTGACCTCTATTGCATTTGATAAAAATGTATAGAAAACTGTAATAAATTAAAAGTTTTGGATTTCATAATTTTAAATGTAACTAATAAATAATATGACAATGAATTTTATAAAGCCTAAATGAATGAGAATGTGTAACACACTTAGAACTTGGCCCGAAAAGAAACTAATAAAATAATAATTAATAAATAGTAATTTATTATTTTCAGTATTTATTTAGTATTTATTTCAGTATCTATTTATCTTGATTATTATTATGTCGTCTTACAGTTGTCAAGATTTTACTCCAAAAAGATGATCTGATATCTAATGAGTAGGTCAGAATATATTACCTTTCTAAAACTAAACTGTCAGATTGGTTTTTTTAAAGTCCAATTTAAATACACTATCACCATAAATAACAAAACTGCTTTCCATCATTGAGATTGGCTACCTTTATTTTGTGTTAATTTAAATTTTATTGGTTCTTACAATAAGTTCTGAACATGCTTTAAAGAATGTTCTCATCTGTGTAAGTGTACTGTACCTGCCATAGATAAGTCCTGTCCACTGGAGGCTCTGAGGTAGAACTTCTAGAAGCTTCAAGTCTAAGACTAAGGTTTCCCAGTGTGCTAC
The DNA here is from genome assembly GCA_004025045.1 of Sigmodon hispidus. Classification (NCBI taxonomy): domain Eukaryota; kingdom Metazoa; phylum Chordata; class Mammalia; order Rodentia; family Cricetidae; genus Sigmodon; species Sigmodon hispidus. The sequence continues at coordinate 65,108 of PVIH01010370.1, forward strand.
TTCCTTGTTCTTTAGCTGAGAGAGAGAGAGATGGTCGCCATCCTGCTGTGTCTTCATGTGCTCCTCAGTCTATGCGTGTACACTTGGTCTCTGTGTGTAAATCTCTTCTAATAAGCACAGTAGTCACTGGCCAGGTTCCACCCTGTGGTCTTCAGCCAATTTCCTCTTTCTCTAGATATAGATGCATTTTTAGATATTGAGAGTTAAGGCTTCAACACACACATTTTGAGTAGACATAATTCAGATCATGTGTCACTGAACTGCCAATCAAGGATAAATCAATACACTTTCTTCTTTTCAATGGGATTTAGTGCTTCTGTCTGAGTTTGCTTTGATAGCATCTTAATATAATTTTAGTTATCCTTACTTTGAAACTGTAATTTATTTTTTATTGAAACAGAAAATGTTTTTAGGACTTTTCAAAGGACACAGTGATATTTTCTGGGAATATGTGTATTTGATACCTTAAGTCCTTACAGAGTTCTGAGGAAAATCACTGTGATTCAAAATTTATGCCTAGTGCGTACTTACACAAGTATTTCTTCATCTGAAGGTAGACTATGCCTTTATAGTGAAACTTTTTTCTTTAATATCTTTATAATGATGGTCAAACCTGCTTTAGTATTTATTTTATAGCAGTGAGTTCTTTCATATAATATTGGCATGCTATAATCATTTGATTATAATTATTATAATTACAATCAATTATAAATCATTATAATCATTTGTTTTATAATTTATTAAAGTAACATGAAAATTTATGATTGTTATAATTTAAGTAATTATTTTGTTATGTTTTGAATTTTTATTCTCTTTAAGGTACCCTATTTATATGTATTTGATTATTTTTGAAAGGACCAGTATTTGCACGCGACATCCCAAGACCAAGTTCTTAGCACAAAGGAGATTTATTTGCCCCAGAGGGACAAAGAGCGAGGTAGTACAGAACCGGAGATGGAGGATTAGGGAGAAGAGGAGAGGAGCAAGGGAGAAGGGCAAGCAATGGCTGTTCTGTAGGGACCGAGGACTGCTCCTGGATAGAGAGGAGACAGACATGACCCCTACTCAGATAACAGTCCGTGAATGTAAAAGGAGAAGCCCCTTGTTAGGATGAGGGCCAATTAGCTTTGAACAGACGAAGGAGGGGAGTCAAAAGAGGGCTTTGCTTTGATAGCTGGACCTTGGTAGTCAGCCTCAGGGGAGGAAGTGGCCAGATAAGGAAGCAGCCCTTGGTGGGTAGCTTCAGGTTTGTAATCCAGTGGTTTTTAGCAAGGCAGAGGGAGTAGGGAGAGCAAGCCTGCCAGAGCCGTGTTTGCGATGCCTGGGCCTGCTAGAGCCCTTCCACATCCATTGCTTTTCCTAAGGTTATGCCAACAGGTCTGGTGCACACTTAGTGTGCCTAGCATCCTCTAGTCTATGACATTTTGGAAAAAGAGAAAAAGAAAATGTTCTGGTCAATTTCAGCTATTTTCAAGTTGAACAGTCTCAGATTTGATTTATCACCTCTGAGACTTCATTTATTATCTAATTAAATAGCCATCTACTCTAAATGACAGTGTGGTTACACTGTGTTCCTTTAATGTCTTTGAATGTTTGTGTGCATTAGATCTAGTATTCAGTTCTCATAATGTCTGTACATGTCCCTTACTTTAGTTTATAATTAACTGGTCATAATGGTTTAAGGTCCTCAGATGGACAGGGAATATCACAAAATTATATAACCTTGTTCTTCTGGTGTCAAATGTTCTTTCTGGCTATTTGCTTAACTCTCTTGCTTTGTTCAGATTTTTACAACTGGGCCTGGGATTAATCGCTTTTATGTGAAATGGTTGATTTCAGTCTTCACCTTGTTTGTTCTGTTCTGTCCTGTTCTATCCTGTCTTGGCCTGTTGTGCTATCCTGTTCAGCTGACTGTCTATCTATCTGTCTGTCGATCTGTCTGTCTGTCTGTCTATCATCTATCTATCGTCCATCTAGCCATGCATTCTCTATTTTTGTCATCTCTTGACCCAGAAATACCATATATTCATGGTGATATTTTCATAAATCTTGGGTCAGAATTCTGTATTACTCCAGCTTTGCTGCCTTTCTTTCTGACTTCTGATGGTATAATTATGTCTCTGTAGCCTCAGCTATTCTGAAGTTTTCTCATATTTAATCATATTTCTCATCCTAGGGGGTCCCAATTTTATAATAATGTCTATTCTTAGTCTGGGTTCACAGCTTATCCTTAGCTTGAGTTCACTCCCATCATCTATGCTAAAATGTCCCATCATTGTGGTATTTGTACATAACCTTAACCCTGAACAATCTTAAGCAACACAGGCACTCCATTGCATTTTCTATCTTAAATGGTAGAATTATTATAACATATCCACTTTACATCTTTTGATTCTTCTCTCTACAATCTTCCAGAGCAGTGATGACATCCCTACTTTATTCAGTTCAGACCATCATTGTTTGTTTAAACTTCCATAAATTATTTCAAATGGTCCCTGCCAGAATCCTAAGCTGATCCCACAGCCAATAACTTATTATGTAGACTTTACCCTTATAATTTAGGACCCTGGCAGACAGTGCTCCTTTAGCATCTGCTGGTAGATAAGATCAGATCTACTGATTATCAAGAGTCAAGGAGGACACATATGAATAGACAATGAAGCCATCTATCTCACTTGACGTTTCTGTATAGTTTTAAGTAAGGAGGGTCCTCCATGTGCCCTGGCCTCATGGAACTGGGTGGTTGATCTCTACCGCCCCTGGGCAAGAGTCCTGGGGTAGAACTGCATCCAGGCTGTCACCTGTGGCAGGGTTGGTGGTGTCAGAAGACTGTGCTTCGGTCTGGACCATACATACCCGAGTGACATGGGCTGCCAACTGGGGCCAGAATATCTTCTGACTGAACTGTGGCTGGGGCCATGTCTGTGTCCCTGACCCAGCTGCAGCCAGGGTCTGCATTGATGTCCAAGGCTCCTATTGCCATTGAGGGCTGTACAATTGCCTGGGAGCTGGGTTGCCACCTGTGGCCAAGTTGATGTTCAAAGGATATGCAGCTACTGGTTCATTTCAGATCTGAGTGACTTGCATTGCTACTTGGGCTATGGTGACATCTTGGCCTAGGCTTCTGACAAGAATCATGTCTGGGTTCATGGTTCATCCGCAGACAGGGGTCTATGTTGATATCCATGGCACCAAAAACCACGTGAATGACCCAGGTCTGTGCTGACACCTAGGCCCATGTTAATGTCCAAGGGCTGTACCCCTGTTGGGGTCAATCAGATCTGTGTGGCCTATGTGCCTCTTGGGACCATTGTGTCTAACAGGCCTGGACTGCTGTGAAGGGCCATGTCTGGGTTTATGTCCCTGCTGCGGCCTTAATCTGTGTTGATATCAGTGGTTCCTGTTGCTAGTGAAGACAGTGAAGATAGATTGCACGGAGTTGGTACCACCATTCCCTTGGCTGCAGCACTTAGGAGAACTGGTCCTTCCCACCTTCCGACTGCAGTACTTGGGATAGTGGATCCTGCAACTTGCTTGGACAGCACAGTAGAGCTGACCCTGTTGGGATGTAGTTAAGCTGGTCCTGAAAGTGTGAGAGTTGGAGAGATAGCTCCATTATCTGTCTGTCCCACAGTGAAGAGGGAGAAATGCTTCTTTTTCTCTCTCCACACATATGGTGAGAAACTTGGTTCCGGGTCATGAGAGTGGGAAAGCAGCTCCTGCGCCTCACCTGGGCAAGACAATAGAGCTGACCCTGTTGGTGTGGGAGGGCGGGCACAGAAGATCTGGCTCTATGATAGTGTGTGAGCGATCTGATCTCATCCCTCATCTACCATAAGGTGGAGTGGACGACAGAGAAATGGTCTTTTCATCTCTAGCTGCCTGTGGCAGGTAGGAGAGCAGAGGTCATGAGAGTGAGGGAGCTGGCCCTGCCCCTCATCCGATGCAGCACACGGGAGAGTGTGTTAGTTTTTTGCACGTGTCACGTGAATGGAATCTCAACACCAGGGAGTACCACATGAGAGTTTATTAAAGCAGCAGGCAGAGGTAGGGGCAGAAGGGAGCAGAGAGAGAAGAAGAGGGAGGGGACTCGTGTGAGCCCTTTCTTTAAGAGGGTGGGTAGGTTCATGTTTGCATCGCCACACACAGGGGCATGGTTGACACTGTTACATTCCAAGTGAATGCAAGCTTTGGAAATCCTTACAGAGTGGGCAAGGCACCCCATCGGGGTAAAATGGTAGACCTGGCCCTGGGGGTCTGAGAGTAGAACTGGCCGGGCTCCTTGCTGCCTCCTACAGTGAGTGGGTGAGCAAGCCAGGGGAATGCTGGGAATCTCACCCAGTTGATGACAATGAGTGAAAGCTGGCAGGCTGACCAACCCACCTACTACCCAGGGCCATGAGTTGGCCCACCCCAGCATCCACCCCATCTGTGATCCACCAGAGCATGTGAAGGGCCTAAAGCTGCAGATTCTCCATGACTCAAGGCAACAACAGAACATCCAAGAGGAGTCCCGGTGAGGAACCACTTCCAAGGTTGTAGCAGAAGCTGGAGGCCTCGAACCAGATCATTGACACATCTCAGTGAACACTTATAAGATGTATGGACTAAAGGGCATAAGATGTTACTCACTTTGTCACACTGCAGCTTCCTTGCTTCTGTATGTCTGTGTTAGATACTTTGGTTGGCTAATTTTAGTTTAATGGTATTTTTCTTTTTAATTTTGTTTTGCTTTGGGGGCAAGTTGCAGAAGTGGGAGAGATCAGGATGCATGATGTGAAACCCACAAAGACTATATTAAAAAAAAAAAAATCTCCTGACCAAAAAGGCCTATACCCCGATGGATTCAGCACAGAGTGATACCAAACATTTAGAAGAAGAAGGAGAAGGAGAAGGAGAGGAGAAGGAGGAGGAGGAGGAGGAGGAGGAGGAGGAGGAGGAGGAGGAGGAGGAGAAGAAGAAGAAGAAGAAGAAGAAGAAGAAGAAGAAGAAGAAGAAGAAATAATGTGTTCTTTCTTTTCTATTAGGAGGAGTAGGCTCCACTTCTAGATTGAAGGAGTTACCTCTGCTGTCAGATATTTCCAGTACAAATGCCATGTTCTATTATGGCTCTAACAGGATCCTGACTTTTGCATTGGTTTACCTTATCTGGAAATTTAGTTCTTGAAATTCTGTCACTCATTTATGAAAGTCTGATTGGTCTGTAGCTTTGTTTTTTCTCCGACTTGAAGAAAAGGTGCCCTTAATCGAGGTCAGGGAGGCCTTTGTGCTTTACTGGTGAAGGATTCTTCAAAATTTGTTATTTCAAAACTTTTCAGTGTATCTATTTGGCATTCAGCAGCTGCCATCCAGTTTCCAGTTATTATAATTATGATTTTTATCATAACTCTAAAATGAGGAAATATTGAATGATGCAATGCATGTGCTTTTACATATAAGGTGACTTATTGATGGAATGTTCTTTGAGAAAAACCTTTAGAGAGGTGTATTAGTTACTTTCTTGCTGTGATAAAATAATCGGAGAAAAGGGTTTCTTTTGGCGTCAGGGATATCACAGCAGCAGGACTCTGGGGCATCTGATAATGTTGCATCCATTGTCACATTGCCTGGAGACAGCGCTATGGAGGTGGGACACGGTTCTCTCTCCTTTTACAGATTTTTAAGGCTTAGTGTGAGTCTTCTCATTTCAATTAACCCAGTCTGAGTAATCCCCCAGAGACTTGTGTCCTGGTGAGTAAAGTTTTGTCAAGCTAACACTTGTAGTGACCACAGGTCATGGAGGGAGGACAGGTCAGGGGGAGGAACTCAGGAAGCATTTGGTTTCAGGGAAAGACTAATTGTCAGAGCCTGGCTAGGTGTGTGTGGAAAGACATATGTTTGTAAGGTTGAGTCCTGAGTATAATACAAGACAGTGGTTTTTCTTTTGAAGCAACAGTTTTAAATTTTGATATTGCCATATATATATATAAGGGTTATTGTACCTGAGATGGGATTGGAGGTCGTACTTTTAAGTGAAGGAAAATTTTTATTAGTTTCATTACTGTTAGTAGAGAAGAAGCTGCTTCCTATAGCAGCCAATGCTTACAGAAACTGGGAAAGGTTTCATGAGCAGCTAGTCTGGAAAGCATACTATCAGCATCCATGATAAGGAGAACAAAAGGTAAATTCCTCTTGGAATAAAAATACTTAACTATGAGCAGTTTTTAGTGAAACATGACTGATAATACTTAGTAATTACTTATTATTCTACGTGCATAGTGTGTGTGTTAATGAATGTCACAGGAGAGTGACTGTGTGCGGTTGGTTCTTCTCTCACCATGGTAAAGACATGGTTCAGGGGACGGAGGTCAGGTCTCCAGCCTTGGGTAGCAAGCACCCTTATTTCACTGGCTCAAGGCTGATAAATCTTAGTACACTGTAAGAGTTTGCTCTTTTGTCTAGAGATGTAGGAATAGATATATTTAATTGATTAGTTTGCGATGAAAAACTTAACATATTTGCAAAGAACTTTGTTAAAGAAGATTGATTTAGGAAAACTTATTGAATAGTTTTCACACTGGAAAAATAATTTTTTTTAATATTTGGAAATTTGGCAATATCCAACCTAAGTATTAATATTTTTGACTCACCTCTATTTAGTTCTAGGAATTATTTCTTGGAGTTAAAAATAGCATTTTTGATAGAATACTTACTGTTCTACTATACTTACTTGATTTCATATGATGACAGCACACAATGGAATAATTTCCAAGATTCCACCTAAATTTATTTTTAGAAAAGAAAATGAAATAAGATTCTATTTTTCTGAAAAAGAATTATATGAAACAGACATTTAGTTTGAAAATATAACATTTACTTTGTATTGATATTAACTGTCAAACACTTTGACTCAGGTTCACTTGTAACTGGAAGTCATTGACAACCCAGTAGATTTTCTGCTGCCTGTGTTCTAATTGGAGTCCAGTTTCAGAGAATGCTAAGTGCACTATCTTGGAGGAAGGATCATCTTCCGGTGTACCTTCCAGGTGCCTGTTTAATTCTCCAGTGAATGCCAAAGGCCAGACGCTCTGGGTTTTGATAGAGAATTAAGAGCCTAGGGACATCCTAACTTTCTATCTTATCTTTTGGAATACTTCTTTTTTCATGACAATGGTTTCCAATTTTACCTTATAGTTTTATTTTCCCTTAATGATTCTAGGGAACAGGGTTAAGGAATAGACTTGGAGTTTAGTAGGTAAGTCATATTTTTTTTTGTTTGTGATTGAAAAGTAGTCAGTCTATTCTGGTGCACATGATTATCTTTACCTGAAAGTATACTTAGGATTATCTATATCTATATCTATATATTTTCTTCTTGTGGTTTCCACTACCAAGGAAGACAACTAATTATTGAGTTTAAGGTGAATTAAATATATATTTTTCTATATTAACTCTATGTTGTCTTTGAGGCTAATGTTAAAGAACATCCTAGATACTTTGTTACAATTCAGAAAATATAGTTTTAACGCTCTTATTTGAACTTTCACATCAGCGGTAGTTTTCACACTCAGATATAAAGGGAAAGCTGCTTACAGAAAAACTTGTGATACTCCATAAGCTTTTATTCATTGTGGAGAAAAGTAGGTCAAAGTAGAAATGAGAAGTACTCCATTACAATCAAATACATAGCTAATTATTAGTTTTCTTCTTGGTATTTCATTAGAGATAGAGAAGTTGGCTTTCAAATGGCCATGGGTTCGTATTAATTTGTAATATGTATTTTTAACATGGGGTGTTTATTTTTGTTTTGTTATTATCTAAAGTTCCTCAATTTTGATAACTGAAATATTTATAATCTTCATAAAATATTAAAATCATAATAATGCTGTGGAAGTATTTCTTGAATATATGAACAGACTAAATCAAATGAGAAAAATTGTGTACTACAAAAATTTTATTTTATGTAGTTCAAACTAAGTACTTTCAAATATGTTACTCAGTGTTTTTTTTTTAATGTTCTAAAACAGTTGGTTCAAGTATTTTATTATTGATAGCTATGACCAGATTGTATTCATAAAGGTATATGCCTGCATATATGTATAGAGACAGATACATACTGGAAACTAAAAAATTACAGTAAAGGACAACTTAAAAAAATAAATTATCATCTGCTGTGGAAATGGGATTTTACTTACATTATGATTTTTATTTTTGTGTATATTGTTGTACTACACAGATATATAGAATATGAAAATATAACTGCATCTAAAGGAAAATCATTGTGTTCATTATGCTGTGACTTACCATTTCAATGAATCCTCCTTCCCTCACACTGGAGTTAGCTCTATTGCTGTCCTATAATGCGCTAGCTGTCAGTGGTACTCTGGTACATAGACATCCTCTGTCTCATCGGCTATATTCTTCTCCTTTATTCTGAGATAAGGTAGACGCTAAGGACATTGCTTGTCCCCTGAAATGTTATTTTAGAAAGAAGCAGCAGCTTGGACACTAGGACTGTGTCGGCACATTTTTGTTTTCTCTGAAGGAAACTAGCACAGAATGACAGTCGGCAACAACAAGCAGAGTGTGCTGTGGGCACAGGATCCATGGGCTGAAGACTTGAGGAGCTAACGTTAGCAATGCATTTAAAGTTTTGAAAGTAGAATCAGATAATACTATATTTGTAACTCCAATGTCCAATTATAAAATGGATTTACAGGCAAGTTTTAACTTATTATGTTGAATAGAAACTAAAACATTTCTATGGGCATTATAAAGCAGAAGGACATGGCATGTCCTCTTTCCTAAATTGCTGTTTACTTAAAACTGAGTCATTTGTTAAAAATAGGTTCATGTGGCACAAAAAGAACAGACATAAAAGAGCATAAGGAGATTTGGAGTCTTGGCAGTTTGTTGACATGCCTAAAAACATTTAAGATTTTGAATAACCAAAGTATTGATTCTACTTAGGGCCAATATGGCATATATCTACTGCTAATTAGATAATTGTTTGATTTACCACTTTTAATTAATTGTTTGTTCACATAGACAATCTAGTTTTTCTCAAAACACTTTTCAAAAGTTTGGGGTTTTTAAAGATATTTTTATATAATGGAGACATTTAATAATGTTACATTAAACTTTGATATTTTCTTCCCTAGCAAGTGTAAACTCTCTTCCTAAAAGTATGTGAATGAATGAGAGCATGTAGATGGACACATAAGCTCTTATTCAGGAAAGTCTATGAATTATCAAAGTCTGGAGAAGAAATCAGATAAGACCTTATTTATTAATGAGTACGTTTCTGTTTACAAGTGTATGCTATATTCAGTGGAGGTTCTGAGGGTGGATACCAGTTTCTCTGAATTTTTTTGCTAAGCCATTTTCTTCCTTTATGTGTGTACATGTGCATACAAATATGGAGTGTGTGTGTGTGTGTGTGTGTGTGTGTGTGTGTGTGCATGTGGAAACCAGAAGTTGATGTCTTCTTAATCGCCTTCATTTTTTTTTTTACTTTTTATTTTTTGAATTCCAGTTCTTATATTTTGTTCTTGAGAAGAGATCCAGAATGTGTTTTTTGAATTGGATTTGAAAGAAAAACGACAAAGCAATATATACTTAGAATTATTCATTGTGTGCCTTGGAGAATGTGCTGGTTATGAAATCAGACAATAGAAATAACTTAAAATTGAAAAATGAGAAAAACAGACAACTGGAAGAAAGATGTACCTTTTTCTTTTATTACCTTAAGCCACTCAGAACTCAAGACCCTTTTGCAGCTGTGTATTGGAAAATTATTCCTTATGACCCACTTCTACATCTTTTTTTTTTTTCATTTTTTTCCTTCTTTATTTTGTATTTAACAAAAAAACAGTAACATGAATTTAAAATGAGGAAAAGTTAACAATAACTATGAAGAGGATAAGAATCATAAGCATGGCTTATCAAGGGTGGTAATGCAAATAAGATTGCTACACATATATTTACTATGTGTTCAGCTTTCCCTCTGAAATTTTTTTTCCCATCCCTGTATTTCCTTATTCAAGGTCCCTTCCCCCTCCCACCACATCTTCACATTTTTCTTCTCTGCAACTCCCCATCCTTTCCCTGGGCAGGGAGCATACAGTCCTATGGTCCCACTGACCCAATAATGCTTGGATCAGTCTCCACTCCTGGCCAAATCCAGTTTTGACCCCCCTCCCTCAAGAGTGAGTCTGGTATTCCTATAGTTGGAGTGGGGTCTGAAGGGTCAGTCCAGGGTGTTTCTGATCCCAAGCTGTTCATTGTTGTGGTTTGTCGCTTGGGCATGTTTGGCTTTTTTTCTTGTTTGTTTGTTTAGAGACCACTAGTGAGTGAGTACATCCCCTGCTTATCTCTCTGAGATTGTGATACCTCGCTCAGGAGGATATTCTCCAAATCCATCCATTTGCCTGCGAATTTTAGGATGTCATTTTTTCTTACTGCTGAGTAGTATTCCATTGTGTAGATGTACCACAGTTTGTTCATCCATTCTTCAGTTGAGGGACATCTAGGTTGTTTCCAGGTTCTTGCTATTACAAATAATGCTGCCATGAACATAGTTGAGCTAATACCTTTGGTGTATGAATGTGCCTCTTTAGGGTATACACCCAGAAGTGGTATTGCTGGGTCCTTGGGGAGATTGATTCTCAATTTTCTGAGAAACCTCCATATTGCATTCCAAAGTGGCTGAACAAGCTTACACTCCCACCAACAATGGAGGAGTGTTCCCCTTGCTCCGCATCCTCTCCAACATAGGCTGTCATCTGTGCCTTTTATCTTA
>PVIH01010371.1:0-75879 GCA_004025045.1 Sigmodon hispidus
TACAGGTGCTGAGGCCCGCCGAGCCCTCCTCACCTCTGGTCAGGGTTCGAATCCGCCCCTCAGGGACCCCTGCAGTTGGTTTGCTCAGTTCACTCAGTTCAGGGTCGCAGTAGGGCTCCTAGTAGATTCCCTGAGCAGCAGGAGCTGCGGGTGTGGCCAGGTGCAGAGTTCAGCTGCCCCTGCTCCAGAGTGCGCTGGGAGGCCGCAGAGCTGTAAATGTTTCTATTCGGTCCCCCTTGATCACCCCTCAGCCCTGACTTTCACTCCCTAAGTGGAATCATAAGTGACTCTCATGGCCCAGGCCAATAAACCAAGACTAAATCTCAACCTGGCATCCGAGTCCTCCCAGTGGGCCAGACTGCCTGGTGGCCTGCATCATCCCCCATCTGCTCCCTACACTTCCTGTATCTCTAAGCCCCACACCTGTTCATAGCATTCTTCACTGCTGCAGCTTCTTCTTGTGTATCTAAGAGTCCATCCTTCCAATCTCATCTCATATAGCAATGCATCCTCTCTAAAGAGTCCCCTGTTATCCCTGGATAGAGAGCCACCACCCATCATTTAATCTCTACGGATCTTTCAACTGTGTCTAATTTTCTTCGCTGAATCATTCTCATTTACTCTCTTGGACTGCCCACTAGATCATGAGTTCTAAGGATGAACATATGTGGAATGCAGGAGGTACTCAAAGATTTAATGCTAGAAAATTCTTTAAATGACAATAGAAAAGAGTCTCTGAAGGGCTATGCACAGAAAGACAAAAACAAACATCTTACTGCCTTTCCAATCTGTAGTGGAAGGACTTTGTTTTAAGCACTTTAACTGAGGGCCTCTTTGTTACAGCACCATAACCTTTCCAGGCAACACACACAGGCAGATGATCTGATAGCACAGTAGAATGCTACGCTCCATTTCTAGAGGCCCAGTCAGCTGTGGATACTAAGTAAATGAAGACCTGTGACCCTGTTAGTCTGGGTAAGTTTAGAGAGATCTTCAGCAGTCTGAACTGTTTGTTATTGGGAAAGAGAGACACAAACAGACAGAACACACACACACACACACACACACACACACACACACAGGTAGAGACAGACAGACAGAGAGACAGAGTCTGGTAGCTATGGCAGAGGTCTGACAAGGCATGAGATCATCGTGGCGTAACTGACCAGTGAGATGTGGTTTCTATAAGAAACTAAGCCTCCAGGTCATCAGAACAATAGATGAAAAAGCCGCACTCTACTCAAGGCAAGAGTGACCTTGGAAGAGAAGGCAAGAGAAGGAAACTGTGGAAGATGGGCAGGAGTCTGCAGTCAGGATGGAAATGAACAGGAAGGAGAGAACATAAAGTGTCAAATCATCACTCTGATAAGCCAGAGGGGCAAGAATCATGCCATTCTCTGCCTTTATCTGCAAGAAGAGCTTCTCAGGGCCTGGGAACAAAGCTCAAATGGGAGCATCTCCAGAAACTCTTTGGTTTTCTGGGCTTGGACACTAGAACAAATCCATCCTAAACCATCCCAGAATGGTTTTTAACAGCCCCATCGGTACCTGACACTGTGGTGGGAATGTTCGTCTGTATGCTGTAAATAAAGGAACTGTTTTGGCCTGTGGTGAGCACCAGAGCAGTAGGCAGGAAATCAGAGGCAGGTAGAGGAGGGCGGAGTTAAGACAGTCTCGAGCCAGCCACCGAAGAAGGAGAAACACATAAGGGATCCAGGTGAGGCATGGCCATAGCCACATGGCAGACAGATTAACATAAATGGGTTAAATTAAGATGAAAGAGCTAGCTAGCAATGTGCCTGAGACATAGGCCAAACAAAATAAAATTAATATAAACATCTGAGTCATTTCTTGTGTGTGGGGGAGGTGGCCCTGGGCAGGTCGAACCTCTGGTTGGTACAGGGTCATCAATCATTTACAACATGACACCAAACCATGAACATTAGAGTTCTGGAAACTGTGTTATATCCCTGCATTCAATCCTCTCAGACCACATCTCCAACTCTTCTTTAATACCACGCTCCTCATCCACATGCCTGACCCAGATCACCATTCTGCTGGAGGCCTTGGCATCCATTGACCCTGCCTTCCAATCTTTCCCGAGGGGATGCTTAGAGCTCCAGCCCAGGTGAGTTGCCTTAGTTCTGCTAGCTCTGGCCTCCTCAGGCTACTCCTTAAATATGTCTGTCAATGGGCAAGTGTTAATACCTGCCAGTGCTCCAAACCCCAGGAAGCTGGGCCATTTCTTTTCTAGAATATTCTGCACTTTTGCACAAGCTCTGCAGTAATCTGTTCTCTGAAGGGAAGAGAATGAACTTTATCTGCCCCCTCCCCCTTCTCCCACCCTTCCCTTTTTCTGCCCACCCGCCCCTGCTCAGTGTGTCTTGTGCCTGCCTGCTCTGTGTTGCCAGTCTTTGCATGAACCTGTTTCTTTATAGATGTTAAATAGATTCTGCACACGTTCAGGATGGTTCTAAGCTTGAAGGGATATTTGGGAGGAGCATTACATCAGAGACTAAATACTAGGGTGTGGGGTTTAGATGGCCTGAATTCTATCTATCTTGCTTTTGTGCCTAACATATTGGGAAAAATTATATTCCTTAAACAGGTTGGCATGTTTTAAAGGCAACCTCTAGTGATGTGCAGCTATCAGCTGCAGGAAATGGAGAAAGAAAGCCCTGAGTAGTGGTGGGTTTGGTTTTGATTCCCTCTGGGGAAGATCTCGTATTTCCTCTGCCTGATTCACCCGTGACTGTAGTTTCAATTTCAGCCACCAGATGGCGCATCAACCCTATAACGTGGCTCATTCGAGCACTTGTGTGGGATCTGGGTTAACAGTAAGAGCTTTGGGGTAACTGGAGAAATGGAGGGTGTGGAGTCTTCCTTTAAATTCTAGAAATCAACCTGAATGGTTCTTTATGAATGGCTGTAGTAGGAAAGGAGGCCATTTTCACAAGGTCATCAGCACAGTCCTCTAAGCCATTTCCCATCTTTCACTGCAAAGCGTACCCCCAACCCCACCCCAGCCCACCCTACCCCTGCCTCTAATGTAAGGTGGGAGAAGGCTGGTGAGCAGGTGGGGCTGTTGAATAACAGCTGGCTATTATTATTATTATTATTATTATTAGCCCGCTCCAAGTTACAAAGTAGATCGAACCAAGCAAACAAACGCCAGCACTGCTTTATCTTGGTGACCCTCACAAGAGAACACCCAGCTTTTCTTCAAGAAGGAGCTCTGGCATGATGTGCCTTCTTGCCTTTGGGTCAGGGACAACCCTGCATGTGACAAGCAATCTGTTAGGAGAATGTCAGCCTGTTCTCTGGGGTTGTACTTCTTCCAGCTGACTGTCTCCCCAGTGGGAGGAGCTCATCCTGGTAACACTCAAGGCTGGTGGCTTCCGCCCTTCCTCCCCTCATTGTCTGTCCTGCTCTGGGCCCTGCGCCCACTTGTAACTCTTACATATCTAACCGGCAGTTTGTGATGTTGTTTGTTTGTTCGGTTTTGTGGGTTTTTTCCCCCCTTAAGTAAAATAACTGCTCCTGCTTTGCTAGATATACAACCTTTGAGATCATTTAGTTTGAAGGTGCTTCTCTAACGGCCATTCTGGCTGGTACTCTTAAGTATAGGTTTTGTATGTGGTGAGATATTGCTCAGGAATGCGTCTGCACTTACAGCCATCTGAAGCTTGCTTCTGTGTGTCTCTGTGTCTCAGAGGGTAGTAGTGACAGTTCATCATTTCTTAGAGAGAGCATTGGGCTGTAGAAGTGACAATGGGGTCACAGACTGCTGGATACGAGAGCCATCTATTGTGTATCACATCAGAAAATGACAGTCCTGTCACCTCAGGGGTCCACCTTGTCCACACTGGGGTTAACCTGTATTCTCCTGAAAAGAACTGTCTTCTGTTTTTGTGTTTGTGCTTTGGGGACCTCAGGCTGGCCTTCCTGTAGAGGCTTGATGGCTGACTGTGGTGTACACTGGCTAGAGAGTGAAGGAGAATAAGAGTCTGCCATGGTACAGGAATTCCAAGCATGCTCCCACCTACATAGGTCAGGGAGAATTCTAAAGCCTTGAGAATCTGTTTCTTGCCTCTAAACCGCTGTTAGCTTTTCTCAGCTGGGGAAATCGTTCCCTTCCTTCATGACACACAAGGGAACTGGGTTATTAAGGTAGAAAATGAGGCAGGGGGTGGTGGCACACTCCTTTAATCCTAGCACTCTGGTGGCAGAGGCAGGAGGATCTCTGTAAGCTTGCAAACAGTCCAGTCTACTAATGAGTTCCAGCCAGGGTTACATAGTGAGACCCTGCCAAAGGAAAAAAGAAAATAAATTCTGTGCACATAAAAGACAAACATGAAATCTCACCAGTTTCTGATCAGTAGATTCACACTCTGAATTCTGTGGTAAAAACATTTTGTCCTTTCTGTTTATTTTTAAAGCTTTTTTTTTTTTTTTTTTTTTTTTTTTTTTTTTTTTTTTTTTTTTTTTTTTTTTTTTTTTTTTTTTTTTTTTTTTTTTTTTTTTTTTTTTTTTTTTTTTTTTTTTTTTTTTTTTTTTTTTTTTTTTCTGTTGAAACTTGCTAGAGAATGTTGTTGGGTGGTTCCACTCCTACTCTCTCACCATGGACACTGGGGGCTGTAGCTGACAATGATAGACAGCAGCTGACTCCCTGATCTTTTATAAAAAGATCCGCCTGCATTTGGAGGCCCTGAGGCCTCTCCCCCAGCATTATAAGAAAGCAGCAGGTGCTCTTTCCTTTTCCTCCACTTGCATTACTCTCCCAAGTCTAGGCATGAAAGCTAGAGAGGGTGGAGCTATGCGTTCATTAAGGTTCACTGTGTAAGAACCAATGTTAGAGCTGATGTGATGGAATAAGGGGTGGGGTGGAGGGGATGGGATGATTCCTTCACTTACCTCCTCCCAAGAGGATGGGATTAGCACCCTTATTGGTTAGCTTGGGTCTAAGGGAACTAAGAGGTACCGTTGTGCCCTCCAGTCTTCTGGCATGTAAGGGCACAGTGTTTACTTCTCTTGCCATTGAGGCAGTAAGACAGAGAGGGTCACAGTCCCCACAGTATCCCTCAATGGATACCAGGAGCTGGTACTTGAACTTGGATTATCCAACCTCCAGGACTACATGGAATCAGTTTGTATTATTAAGAAATTGCCCAGAGTGAGATGTTTAGGTATAGCTGTTCACGAATATAAAGCCAGGGGAGAAAACGGGACTGGGGAAGGAAGCCTAGTATGTGATTCTTCTGTAATTGATTCTTCCTCTGAGCATGAGGTGAGCCATGTGAGGGGAGGGTCCGAGAAAATAGAGATCACATCTTAGTCTCTGGAGGATGGCTCTCTTCTCTTAATTAAGCAGGGGAAGGCAATTTGGGGGATGGTGGGGCTGGAAGACAAGGATACAGATGCCTCTTGTGAGTTTAGGAGCCACAGTGGAAGATAATGGGGGTTTGGACCACTTGGGAGTGTTTGAAGCAGAGGGAATCACCCGAGCCATGATTTGTAGAGATTTAGGATGTAAGGACTAAGGAGGCTGGATCAGAGCTGGAGCTGGGGAGGGTGCTTTGCTGAGGCTTGAGGGTGGCAAGGAGAACTCCCGTGTGTCCTCCTTGGCAGGGAGAGACATGAGCAGCATGACAAGGAGGGGTGTCATGGATAAAAGGAGTTACCTTGACAAGCAGAGCCATTTGGAGTAGAGGGGCCCAAGTGATGGGTTAAAGATGAAATACCGTGCCTTGGCCTCTTCCTGCTTTCTGACAACACACTGGAGGAAGCAGGCTTTGAAGATAAAATGGTGAAGTGGCTCAGGTCCCCTGTGTCATTTCATTTCTCCGTCCCCAGGGTCCGGTGCAAAAGCATGCAGAAGCCAGGAGATGAGGACTGTCAGGACATTTGTTTGACATTAAAGTTTCAACTGGATAGAGTTTTAATAATAGAAAATGAAGATTAGGGTTTTACCGTCTACCTGTCGTGAAGAGGTCCAAAGAGTGGAGCAAGATAGTAATTAAAGAAAATAAAAAAGAAAGAAAAAAAGGGCTTCATGTTCATATGCCCTTAAGTTGATAAAGAGCTAATATTGGTTACAAATCCTTTAAAGGTACTTTATTCAAAATGATTTCCACATCTTTAAGAGGGGAAAAAATGAACCATAGTATAAATTAGGACTTCTTTTGTAAGGGAGAATTTATAGAAGTTTCTGGATTAAAAGACAGTCCACTGGTTTTGACTTTTAGAAGTTTCTTTTCTTTCTTTCTTTTTTTTTTTTTTTAGGTGAGAGTCAAGTGGTGAAGTAGGATTATTAGCCTAAATTTCCTGTGCTTACTTTCTTAAAATAGGCTCAGCCAGCCCCTGCAGTCTCACACTTGTAAACCTAGTACTTAGGAGGCCAAGACAGGGGGATCACTACACATTCAAAGCCAGCCTGGGATACATAGTGAGATGCAGGCCCTCCAGGGTAGTAACCTGTCACTAACTAACCATTGGCTGGTGAACTAATGTCTGTCTGTCTATCTATCTGTCTATCTATCTATCTATCTATCTATCTATCTATCTATCTATCTATCTATCTATCTGTCTGTCTGTCTGTCTGCCTGTCCATCCGTCCATCCATCCATCCATCCATCCATCTATCTATCTAACAGATCCAAACTTCACCAAGTATTCTAAACTTCATATTTAATTAAAATGTTTCTGACTAGATTCAGGGATTAGGGTGTTATTGGAACTCAACTCCCAGGTTTCTTCCAGAATTTACAGTCTGTCTTGACTGGCTTTACTGTTTAAGGGCTTAATAAAGCCATAAGAGCTACCTTTCCTCTCCAGGAGGAAATACCTAGTCCTGATGCAGATATCAACCAGCCATTGTTCTCTTGCTCAGATGGTTCCTTTCCTTGCTTGGTCATTGGCCACCAACTGTGGCCTTGACCCTGTTCAACCATAACCCCTTCTCTCTTGCCCCTAAGATGACAATGCTAAATCCTTTTGGTCAGCCATGATGGTTGCCTGTCTATTGTTCTCTGCTTTCTCTCCTGTATGAACATTTTCAGATGAAGTCTGAAAATTTGTTTCTAAACCATTTTCTTTTAAAGGCACAGCATCCTGAGTGAATGGAGTCAAGTTTTGTTTTTGTTTGATTTTTGTATTCGTTGGGAAGCATACACAGCTCCAAGTGTCAACCAGTGTGTTTTCCAGGGTTGAGGCACCTTTCTCCCTGTACAGTCTTATAGTACCCTGGGCCATATTTTCTTGCCAAGTCCACACTGAAGGAGGCATGAACTGAGGAACTCTGGCCTCACTAAGAGGAGGCTGTGCTTCAGCCAATCAATGTATAGTTAGAGTTTTCTACCACCACCAAGGACCAGGTAAGCCTTGAGTTAGGAGGAAGTGAGGGTAACAACAAAACAGCTGGAGTGTTGGGAGCTGGAAGGAGACAAGTCCTAGCCATAGCCAGGATTGCAGATGGAGAGGTTAGTCCTTAGCACCTGGCACTCCATCCATTGTCCATGCATTGTCTCTGTTGTTCATAGACCTGGGGAGTCTCTGAGAATTTTTGGTATAATGAGGAAGGGGTATAGTAGTAAGTTTCTGGCCCAGACTTTCCAGTCTAGCCTTGAGGTTCTGACCCACTGTCTCACAGAAACACACAGACACTTACATTAATTTTATGCTGATTGGCTCTGTCATATTGCTAGCTAGCTCTTGCTCCTTAACTAACCCATCTTGTTCAGTCATGCAGCTCAGTACCTTTTCTCAGAGCATCATTTCAACTTCTTTCCTCTGTGTCTGATTGTGATGTCTCTGTGGATTCTTTGCAGCATCTCTTCTCTGTTCTTCCTGTTCCCAGAGTTTTGTAGACTTTACCATTTACCATAAATATAGTATATTTACAGCTATATTTTCAAGTAGTCACTGGAATTTTTTGAATTAATTTTAGGGCAGGAGTCATACTCCCACATGTGTGTATATTAGAGTCACTAGAAGATACGCATCTGTCATTTGAGGTCTTTGTAATGTAGCTGGGGAGCAGTCTAGAGAACTAGTAGTCTGAATTTAGCTCTGATTTATGACTAAGCTGTATCTTACAAACATTTCTTGGTCTCTGAATCTGTGCTTATTCTATACACATAAAATATTAAAATTGAAGTTTCAACTGAGGCAACAGATATTGTTTACTAAAAGAGACACTAGAAAAAAAATACAGGATTTTTAAAAAGTTATTGGTTAAGAATGGTGTCAGATGCATAGATAATCTGCTCAAATCATGTACAGCCAATGTGTGTGGAAGTTAAATTTTATTTATATTTTTTACTTTATTTACTTATGTGTTTGTTTGTTTGAGTATGTGTGTGTATGCACATAGATCAATGATTCTCAACCTTCCTTCCTAATGCTGTGATCCTTTAATACAGTTACTCATGTTGTGGTGACCCCCCCCCCCGCAGCCATGAAATTATTTTTGTTGCTACCTCCTGACTGATTTATCTGATGATCTTAGATGGTGGTAGGGTTTTCTGGTGGTCTTAGATGGCCCCTGTGAAAGGGTTGTTCTACCCTTGATCCTCAAGTTGAGAACTGATGGTCTAAGGGATCAAATAGATTAGGATTGACACAAAGCATCTTTACCTAGGGAGCCATCCCACTGGCCTGAGAAACTTGGATTTTCCCCTGTCTGTCTCTGTCTCTGTGTCTCTCTCCCTCTCTTCCTGTCTCCTCCTTCTCCTCCTCTTCCTTACTTTCTGTCTTGTTGCAGGAGAATAATGGCCCAGCAGGACTGTCAGGTGTTTCCAGTGACGTCTCAGGATTTCTTCCCTGTGTTCCTTGCAGGCAGGGAAAGCAAAGGTAGCTGTGGAGAGTCCTGCTTGTGTGTTTCAGTGGGAGCAGCTGCCAGCTCTGAGAATCAAGACCACTGAGAGGAGGTACAGAAGAATATTGAACTCTTACTGTATTACTCAAATTGTTCAAGTTCTGGTCACTGCAGGGTTTTTTCCCATTGATTCTGATATATAACTGTTACAAAAGGTTTCTGACCCCAACCAGGCCACAGGTTCAGATCTGCCCCCGGGCACTTTCCCCCCCAAAATGACTCAGACGCTTATATTAACTTTATCCTGTTTGGTCTAGGTCTCAGGCACATTGCTAACTAGCTCTTTCATCTTAATTCAGTTCATTGCTATTAATCTGTCTGGCCATGTGGCCGTGGCCGGGTGGCTTGCCTGTATTCCTATATGCTTCTTCTTTGGCAGCTGGCTCAAGTCTGTCTGACTCCACCCTACTTCTCCTGCCTATCCTGATTCTCCCACCTACTTCTATGGCGCCCCACACAGGCCAAAATAGTTCCTTTATTCAAAGAATGTTATTCATAGCATACAGACATTACCACATCATACAACCCTTGTGTGTGTCGTTGATTCTGACATACAGCTCTTGGGTCTGTTGCACACACATGTATCATTTTATTTACTAACTCTTTCCTTGTCTGAATGTGTGCTTGTTGATGCTGGGCTCCTTCAGCTGACAGAGAGAGCAAATTCGTTGTGTACCCTATTTGTGTGACCATTTGTGTCTGTATTAAGGTAATCATGAGTTCAGTTTCATCTGTCTGATTCATGACCACACACACTATGTCTCCTTTACTCTTACTCACCTGTAAACTCCCATGCCAACAGTGAGAATAATTGTTCCTACATCTGTCATCTGTATACTTAACTGCTCATTTCATGCATATGTAGATATAGTGGCTTCAAACTTGTTATGGAAAACATCTCTGTCAATCAAAATGCTGTAAAATTCTTTAAAATTTAGTTTCACTCATTCCATTGTAGGCAAGAGCTTTCTTTTTGTAGCTTTTATTCAGTAAGGTTGTTTCATCCTTGCTATTAGAATGTTTTATTACAAATTGTATTTCATCATGGATTCTCTTGATCTCCGGAATGTTTTTTGTTTGTTTTTTTTATATCTGCTTTTTTTATATCTTATGGTTGTCTTTGTGCTATAAAGTTTTCTAGAGTTTTATAGATGTATAACATTGTGTATGTATAATTTTATTATCAGAATATTTTGACTGCCCTAAATATCTTCCCTTGTACTCTGTCTGTTCAGCCCCAAACAGTCCCATAAGCCTTTGGCAACTGATTTTATATATATATATGTATATATATTTAATTTTTAAATTTAATTTTAATTATGTATTTGTGTGGGAGTTTGTACACAGAGGCCCAAGGAAGGCACTGGATTCCCTGAGCTGGAGTTACAAATGGCTATAAGCCATCCAACATGGGTGGATGTTTGAGTACCATCTGTGGAAGAGACAACCTTCCCCTCATCAAATTGTTCTTTTTCTGTTTCTAAGAGCAGCTGATTGTATCTATGTAAGTCTCATTCTGAATTTTCCATTCTGTTCACCCATTATGAGCCAGGTTTCTGTTTCTTCAATAATAACTTGCTGACTTGATTATTGTGGGCTTCTGAGTAAAACACAGACCATAGTCTTAGAATAGACTACTTGAGTCCAACATACTTTACTTGAGTGGGGCTTGAAATATTGATTGACGTCTTGGGATAAATGCTCCATCTTTGAGATGAGATTGTATTTTGTTCTCAAGTGATCCTGAGGTTTCTTCAACCATATGTGAATAGAAAACTCACAAACCTGCTGAATTTCCTTGTGTTCTGGGGAAAACTTTATTCATTGAGCCAATTCCAAGGACACTAAGAATCAGAAATAAGGCTGAATTTTAATGAAATCCCACACAACCCATTTTTAAAGATATGCACTGCATATAAATATGTTGGAACTCATGTAACAGAAATTTTGTTATTTCTAGTTCTAATTGTGTTCCTATAAATATTAAGCGTTGATCTAACAAAGAAGCCTTTGAAAATGCAATGTAAAACAAAACAAATGAATTATATGGCACTCTTGTACCGAATATAGACAAGGAGCGGCTAGTGTTTCCTTTCCTTGGTATTACAGTGATAAAACCTAGGAAAAGTAAAAGTGGTTATAAATAACTTTTATTTTCTAACATAGTATAAACTTTATCTTGCTTTAATAAAATTATGGTCTATCAATTGCCAGCCATTTACCAGTGTTTGTAGTTTGTTCAAACTGTGGGTCTAACACTACATCAATTACATTTTGCATTGTAGAATGCAGTTATAATTTAAGGAAATTTCCTTCCTTATCTAATTTTATGTCTAGGACAAAATTATGATGTGCACTCTCCTAGTATTTCCCTCAAGATTAGATCATGTCGTCAGTGGTGATCATGACAGGCACTTGTGCAAACTCCAGTGTTGTGTTTAAGTTTCCTTGTTCCATAGGCTAGATATCAGTCATGAGGCCTTTACCTGAGCAAGACAGGCAATGGGGCTTGCTGCTTACCCTGCTGATCTGAGCTCAACTGTCTGCTCCCACGTGGTGACAAGGGAGAATGGCCTCTGATCTCCATACACAGTCCACCCCCCCAACACAAAAAAATAAAATGGTTAATTTAGCAATAACATTCAAATATCTCAGAAAATAGTATTTGCCCAGTGATCTGGTTATCTTTTCAGAGTTTCATGTTTCCATTAAAAAAAAAAGAAGGGTGTTTTTGAATTTGCCTTGCTGCAGAAGTAAATGTACTTAGGAGAGGGTGTTGTCTTATCAGGGGTTGGTTAACTTTTTCTACAAGTTATTCAGACATTGGGCCAAACAATGTCCATCTCAATCACTAAATTTGGCCAGCATATCATTAAAGTGATCATAGATAAGATGTAAACTTATGAGCTGAGTTCTGATAAAAACTTTAGCTATAAAATCCACTAGGATTTGGCCTTTTGGAAATTATTTGCTGATGGCTGACTAAGGAAGTAAAATGTTTCCTGCAAACGTTTTCTCAGTTTGGAAGCTAAGTGGAATTACATAAATGTCAGTAGGCAACTTATAAAATGCAGTCGTGGATTTATTGTGGATGTCTGCTTTTTCTGTCAGTGTGTCTGTTAGGAGTCCTTTCATAAAATTTCTCAAATATCAGAATTTGACCTAAGAATTGTTCAAGACTCAGAAACATCCTTCTGATGTTTCTTTCTCAAGAGGAATCAAATAAAGGGCAGACCCTATCAGGGTTCATATGCATTCCTGAAGTCAATGCGTCCTGCAGTCAATTTACCTCTGCAGACTCATCCCATATATCCTCAAACAACTGGGTTGTTTCAGAGCATTGTGGACAGTAGGAAGTGACACATGTTAAGAGCTTAGAAGTTGACTCATGCCCAGGCTTACACCCCTTCAGGCCCCTACTTGCCAGTTACAATGTATTTAATCTTATATAATTTCCTAGGCCAGGATGGGTCAGAAATAGCAAGTTCAAAAGGGAGAATAGAAAAGCTGTTGAAGGTGGGATGGGTTCACAGCTTACAATGAAAGAAGACACAAGTTTGAGATCTACACAACTGAAAAGTTCCATCCCCTAGTGACAGCTGGATTGTCAGTCCTTAGGTTCACAGGGCCATTGCTTTGGCAACATGGATGGGATCACTCACAAGCCTTGTGGACACAAGAGCCATTGCCAAAGACTTGTTTCTGGAAGGGTATGACTTAAGCTCATTGAGATTGCCAAAATGGACATGGAAAAGCATAGCTTTCCAGACAAACATCCCATAATTGTTTAGCATACTGAAGTGTGCAGAGAGTACAGCATCTACTTTCTGGAGACCAAGGTGGATAAGGGTGCTTGGAAATTATAAGAAAAAAAATGAGATTAATCTATCTGAGCTTGATCTCCGGTCAACAGCAAAACTTTAATCATCTCGTGTCTACTGCCTTCAGAAAGGAAGGCAAACACCCAAATGTGTAACAACTTTCCAGAAATGGTTTCAATCCAAGTAGTTGAAAGTAGGAAAAGTCTTGGCACTTCAATGTGTAAAATTATTTGAAACACTCCATTTCACAATGATGTTGAATAAATAAAGCGTTACTCTCCCTAAGTGAGGCCAGCTGTGGAAACAAATTGCTTTTTTGGTTGTTGTTGAACTTTATGGAGGGTTGTATTTGAAGAAGATTATTTCCATATCATGTACAGTGCAGAGGCTATTTGACTGTTATTTGGTCCTTGAGGTCAGTATTAAATACTTGAGTAATGTACTTTACAAATACATTAATTTCATGCAAACTTAGTCTTTGGTATCTGATACCAATATAAGTAATTGGATAGCTGCCAGATATCTTTAATTATCTTCTACATAGACAACATTTATATTGCTTGGGGATCATTGGAAATTTAAAGTTATCCCAAGTTTCACTCTTGTTGCCAAGAATTGGCTGAATGTATTTTCCTTTAAAAATAACTTACCTGTTACTCAGGTTTACTTTTGCTTTGCTTCATGTTCCTACTCTCTTTTATTTATTCATTTTTTTGTTTTGTGCTAAGCTTGATGGCACATGCCTTTAATCCCAACACTCAAGAGGCAGGGTCAGGCAGATCTCTGTGAGGAGTTCAAGGCCAGCTTGGTGTGTGTTAGGGTTTCAGGACAACCAGGGCTATATAGAAAAACCTTGTTTCAAAACAATAGTTTTTATATGTATGAGCGTTTGCATAGATGTAAGTATGTGCACTATATGTATGTCTGATGCCCACAGAGCCAGAAAACAGTGTCAGATACCCTGGGACTGGAATTACAGATAGTTGTGAGCTGGCATGTGGGTGCTGGGAACCAAACCCAGGTCATCTGGAAGAGCAGCCAGTGCTCTTAACCACTGAGTTATCTCTCTAGACTCCACTTGTTTTAAAATAAATAAATGAAATATAATAGGTACAAATGAATCTACTATAAGCAGTCCCCCTACCACCTTTCTTGTTCCAAAAGTAACCCTTATCCACTTCTCTGTTTTTTTTCTCATTTGCATATATATCCACTTCTATGTGCTACTATATCAATAAACCATCATTTTTCTATTTATCTCTTGATAGACATTTATATGTTTTGCTTATATAAACCATACTGAAATTAACTTTGAAATATTTCTTTTCTTATTGTCTGTGGGTATATGCTTAGAAGTAGCATTTTGTAGCATGCTTATCTTCCATCTAGCTGTGCTACAAAATTGCTCCTTTATGACTATAAAAAGGTCCAATTCCATTAAGATATGGTAATTCATATCTTATACAAAGTTTATATCTGAGGCTTATAACTTTTGAAAAATTCACCAGTTCAGTAAGTATTGAAATGGACAAGCTTGTGTTAATTTGAATTTGCTAGATTGCTAGTCACAGTGAACTTCTCTCCAGAACTTTGGCTTCCTTCAAGTGGTTGATGAATCCCAGGTAATGAAAATATGTTGGGGTATCAGGCATATTCATGGCCAGGAGCTGAATTCTTAAAACCAAACAAAGCAAATGATCACACATGGAGAAACTGTCTGTAGTGAGCAGAGGCAGAGGCCACAGCATTCTATGAGGGTCAAGTATGTAAAAGCTGACTTCAAACTACCAGTGGGAGCCCCAAAGCTCCTTCCAGAAGTGTGTTGATCTGAGAGTGGGCATGAGACCCAAAGGTGTTCATGAAGAGAGGCAGGTTCATTTAGGCATAGGGAGCAGTTGCAGGAGAGCTTATTAGCTGCAAACTGGGAGAATAAAGTACCTGGGGAGCAGTGTGTGCACAGAGCATGGAGAAAGCAGAGTTTGAAAAGCTCTCTGAGCTCTCCTGAGTGGCTGGGAGCCTGCTGTGAGGAGCGCTTACCCTTGAGGCATGATGGCCGCAGGTTTGCCAATCTTGATGAATCATCACTTTTGTATGTATCCAGTCCTCCATGAGGCCCAGCTATCTGTAGCCCTAGAACCTGGAGTCAAGACTGTGTCTGTTTCCAGTGAATGGATAACAGAACAAGCACAGGGTTTAGGAGTAAAATTCACCAGAAGCTTCTCTAGAATGGAGCCTTTAAATATCTGTGTTTAAATTGTCTGTGTGAGATATTATTGTTTGTTTATGGGTTTTTTGCCTAATCTTTATAATAAATAGCTGAAAAATATTTTTATTATTTAAATAGCTTTGCCTTGGTGTTACCTTTTATAGAAACATCAATTCTGAATGGGTTGGAGCTTGTTTGCTTGCATGAAATGCACAAAGTATTTTATGCACATTTACCTACACTTAAACTGACATATTTGGGGGATATTTGTCTTGATACTTGAAAAATAAAGTTTGTAATTTTTTACTAAAATTCATACTAATGAATACAAATATTTTCTTCTATTTTATAGCTTCGAATATGTAACAAAGCAATTGTATCTTTAAAATATCAGAATTATAATTTTTTTAAAGATTTATTTATTGTGTTCTGCTTGCAGACCAGAAGAGGGCACCAGATCTCATTACAGATGGTTGTGAGCCACTATATGGCTGCTGGGAATTGAACTCAGGACCTCTGGAAGAACAGCCAGTGCTGTTAACTGCTGAGCCATCTCTACAGCCCAAGAATTATAAATTTTCTAATTCAGCATAGTACTCATAATTTTTGAAGGGTTATTGATGCCTTTTCAAATTTCTCAAGAGTCAGAGATGAGTTCAGACAAAGAAATTAAGGTTTAAACTTCTGTTTGTGGTTCAGTGCCTTATCAGGCTATAAAGACTCTGTCTTCAGGACTGGGATTAGTGCCCCTGAAAACAGGAAAAGGTTTGTGGCACTCCACTCTTCTGCTATGTGGGCATGCATTCATACTTCCACTTTGGGAGGAAATAGCAAGACATGCCATCTTTGAAGCAGGAAGCAAGCCTTCATCGGATACTGTATCTGGTGGTGTTGTCATGCTGAACATTCCAGCCTGTGAGATATAAATTCAGCAGTTAAAGATGACCTAGCATAAGGTCTATTGTCATAGAAACCTGAAGAGAATAAGATGATCCCACTGATCCAAAGAACTGAACCTGAAATCCCATAGTAGAACCCTGTTGCACACTGTGAGGAGATTCCCCTGAATGCTGGTGAGGACAGTTGAGCCCAACTGTGGGGATGTCAACATGGCTGCCTTTAAGTTCTTAACACTCCAAAAACAATGTTTCGAAGAGGAAAAGAAGAGTAGAGAGGAGAGTTTGCAAAGAAAGTTGTAATCCTGGGTAGAGGGGTGTGTGTGAGAGAGGGCGAGTCTACATAAATAGTTCGCTCAAAATGCCATTGGTGACCACAAATGCTAATTATTATTATTTGATTTTATTTGAAATCTTGATGAGATGCCCATTCATTATCTATAAATCAATTCTTCTTCTTAAAATTATTTATAAATCAATAATTTTAAACCATGGTTTCAGTTGGTGTAAATTAATGGTTACCTCAGGGGGAACATGTTTCTCCATTTGAAAGACCAAATGCTTTAGAGAAATGTGTCCTTTTAAACTGACTTTAAAAGTTGCTTATATGTGGATATAAGCTGTTGAGTCTTTTATAAGCAGGCTACAATCTCTATAACCAAAAAGTTAGGTATAGAACAAGGTACTAGATCAGAGGGATGGATATCCTTAGGGGAGGGGAATAGAGTAAGTAGTTATGGATGGAAGTCTGGGAATGATGGAAATGGAACAGGAAAGAGGTGGGTGAAGAAGAGACTATTGGGACAGCTAAAATTAAGGTCCATTTGAGAGGTTGTATGGAAATCTAAAATAATAGAAGCTTCTTAAAATATATACAGATATTTAGGTAATCTAAATGAAATCACTAAAAAATGGAGACAGAGCCCCAACATCCCCTGTCAACAAATGAAGCCTTCAGTACTAGGAATAAATAAATTGCTGACTGAAGTACCACCTAGTTGGTGGCTGAAAAGGCCTCCTGGGAATCTCCACACAACCCAGCTATTGTCAAGTCTTCTGGTTGCTCTTCACAGACTAACATTGAATATAAAGAAGTCCAGCTGGTGTCTACCTGGATCATTCACTCCTACTGACTAGTGTTCATGGCACTGGAAGGTTCTCTGTGTGCTACCAGAGAAGAAAGATGCCTTAGGGTTTCTATTGCTGAGACGTAGTACCATGACCAAAGAGCAAGGGGAAGAAAAGGTTTATTAGGCTTACACTTCTGCATTGCTGTTCATCACTGGAGGAAGTCAGGACAGGAACTCAAACAGGGCAGGATCCCGGCAGCAGGAACTGATGCAGAGGCCATGGAGGGAAGCTGCTTACTGGTTTGCTCAGCCCACTTTCTTATAGAACCCAGGGATGGCACATTCATGGAGTGGGCCCTTTCCCATTGCTCACTAATTGAGAAAAATGCCTTATAGCTGGATCTCATGGAAACATTTCCCCAACTGAGGCTCCTTCCTCTGATGACTCTAGCTTGTGTCAAGTTGACACACAGAACCACCGAGTACAAAAGGTAAATAGCAACCCAGCTACAAACCCTCCAAGCTACAACAATGACCTTGTGGAAAGATGGACCAGTGAAATATACAAAGCTTGTGGGAGTAATCAACCAAATACCTGGATGGCTTCAAGGCCCAATCCATGACATGGAGCTCATGCCTGACACTGCTCAGGTGACTATGAACCTAAGACTAGATCGGCCAGAAACCTAGAGGAAAACTAAATACTGCTGTTCCGCCAAAGGAATGCAGCAATAAAATGATTCCTAATGACATTTTGCTCTTCTTACAGATCAGTGTCTTGTTCAGCCACTGTCAGAGAAGTTTTCTCTTGTCGTAGATGAGAACAAATATACAGACCCACAGCTGGATAATGTGCAAAGAATGAAAGAACCTTGGACACTCAGTTCTAAATGGGATGTCTCCATCAGAACCCTCCTATTGGGCCTCAGGAAACCCTGTAGAAGAGGAGGTGGGAAGATTGTAAAAGCCAGAGGTAATGGAACCAAGAAAATAAGGCCTTCTAAACAGCAAGACTGGTGCATGTATGAACTTACAGTCTGTGGCAGCATGCCTAGGATCTACACAGGTCTGGGCCTGATGGGATTCCAGCACCGAGAGAAGTGCACACAAGCCCACATCCCTAGCCTAAAATCTATCTCCAATTGATAACTGCTTGCAAAGGAAAAATTATTTTTCTCCATTAGAATCTTACTGGGTTTAAGGGCATGTCCATGCCCAGCAGTATATGGCCAACATGAATAGAACTTATTGGAATGTTTCAAGTTTCTTTGACTCAGAATGGTTTGTCAATGTGGTGATATATTGATATTTAATAAAGTTTGCCTGAAAATCAGAGAGACAGACTCCATCTAGCCAACTCCTCAGGCCTGTCTCTATGAATCCCCAGACTGAATGCCTTTGAGTCCTCAGCTGAAAGGGAAATGTGGATCAAGTGCTAAACTCCTGTCTTCTCCTGCCTTCTCTTTCTTTCTCTGCCCAGCTCTCTCTCTTCCTAATTCAACTTTCCAGGTGCTAAGATTAAAAGTGTGTGTTTTCCAAGTGCTGGAATTAAAGGTGTGTGCCACCACCACCTGGCTCTGTTTGGCCTTGAACTCACAGATCCAGGTGCTTCGGTTAAAGACATGGGTGGGTGTGTCACTACTCCCTGACCTTGATGCTAAATCTGTGGCTTGACTCTGTCCTCTGATTTTCAGGCAAGCTTTATTAAATACACAAAACTTTATTAAATGTACATGTCAAGGCATTTTTTTAAACTTATAGGTCCTTTGCATATATACTGTGATTTCTGGTTTTGTATTTTTATAGGATTTCTTTGTGTTTCTTCATCTCATACACTTCTCTTGTGTTTCTTCTTTGTTTTTTTTTTTTCTTCTATTTGTTCGTTTTGTCCCATTCTGGTTTGTTTGTTTTTGTTTTATATTATTATTTTAGATACCTGTTTGTTTTCTGACAAGAGAGAGAACAAAAGGATGTGGATTTGGATTTGGGGGGAAGGTGAGGGGATCTGACAGGAGTCAGGGGAGGAGAATCCATAATCAAAATATATTGTATATATATATATTCAAAAATAGAAAAAAAACAAAAATAAAATAAAATACCAGTACTAATAAAGGCTTGTGAGTACTAGCATCAGAACAGATGGTAAGTGCTTCTGAACTTTAAAGATGTAGATATTTCCACAAAAAGAATCAAACCAAAATACTGGTTTCAAAAGTAAAATAATTGTCATCTGCATAGGAGTTCCTGGGGTCTGTCTAAAGGCCTGACTATATCACATTAGCTCCTCCATGGCATTTCCAGTGTTTTGAGAGACACAACTCAGTCATAACACCACCATCTATTTTTAACAAGCTCTTCTATGGATTTTACTACATTCTATTCATGGTTCAAATTTTGCCTAATTAGCTTATTTTATTCTTTGTTCTTTTCTGCTAGCTAACTCTCCAGCTGCAGTGACACTGACCTGATTAAACAGTGGTTGTAGAGACTTAATGTACTGTATGAGCCATTGCTTTACCAGATGATTTTTAGCCCCTCCTCTGAGCTACAATGCAAAGCTCTTCCATTTTGGTTAAGACAGTCTTGGTAATATAATTTCTCATTGAATTATATTATGAATTATATATTTTCATATTAATTATATATGAATTCAGGTGTGTGAGCATTCACTAGCCACTTTTTGTCTTTGGTGTATCAAGGACACAAAGATTAATAATGACTAGGTCATGCATTGCCTTGAACACCTCACAGTTTAGAGGGAGAGATGTGAGCATGTTCATAGCTTGTTGCAGCAGACTACAATAAACACTATTATAAAGATGGGAAGATGAGGCCAGGCTGTGCATAGGAGAGAGGGATCAATTCTGCTGGATTCAGAGGTGGGTTTTGGGCTAGGCTTTGAAGGAATGTAAAGGAGAGTTAAGTATTGGAGTTGACAAATACATAGAAATGAATTTCTCCAAGGACCTAAAACCTGCTGATAAATTCAGTATGAAAGGACAATGCTCCAGGGGCATGCCTGGCAATAACACTGGAGAGATATCTTAGGGATTACATTATTTGGCTATTGGTGTTTCAAAATTGACTCTAAAATTTAGCAGCTTCAAAGTAGCCAGTGATCTCATGGTTCCTGTGAGTGGGAACTTGGGAAATGGCCTTGCTGGGAGATTCTGGCTCAGAACGTTGCCTGAAGTTGTGTTGAAATATCAGCCTGGCCTGAAGTTGCCTACACATGTGACATGGCCAGAAAGTATGCTTCCATGAGGTTTGCTCACACACCTGAACAGATTAATTGCAGGCTTGTGTCTTGACAACTGCATTTTTCATGTCCTGTCCCACTCTAGACAGAGTATCTTCATGATACAGTCAGTACCTACCTTCCACTGCATCGAATAATTGAAGGAAATATGAAGTGCATCTCTTATAGTTTGGCCTTGGTACCATGACTTCATTTTACAGTATCCTATTGACTACACAGATCACCCTTCTTAACATAATAACATGTGAATATGAGAATCATTTGAGTTTATTGTGGAAATTGGCTACCTACTTCAGAGGCATATTGTGAAATGTCCTCTGTAGCCAGGGAGTTTGAATTAAAAAAAAAAAACTTTTGAGAAAAACAATAGAGTTTCTTTTTAAAGATAACACCTCTAAAAGCAGCAGCATATGTGGTAGAAAATTTGGGACATTGGGTGAAAACACAACACCACCACTACCACCACCACCGCCACCACCACCACCACCACCGCCAACAATACCACCACCACCACCAATGCCACCAACACCAATGCCAACACCATAATCTGATAATGCAAGAGGATCGCTGTGAACATTTCAGCACATTTTCTTCCCGATGATAAGCTCTTATATTTTTTTCACTTTCTAGCATAATGAAATCCACTTCTATATAATTGCAAAAGTAACAGGGATATTTTAAAAGCAGAAGTTGAGCTGGGATACCCAGAAATGTGTGACAGAGAGCAATGAAGAGTCAGAAGGGATGAGATGTTGAACCAAACAATTAGAGAGGCTTGCTGCGACTCAGGAAATCAGACGATTAGCCAGATGTTAAGTATATGAAAAGGGTATCTTAAGGACTTAGTACAGTGTCTAATGGCATGGATGCATGTGTAGTAGTGTCAGGTTTGTGTTTGGAACATGTTAGAGATGCCTGCTGGACAAACAGATACAGCTGGAGTCCAGTAGTTAGAAAGAACATTAGAACACAGAAAGAAATTGAAGATGGAGAAGAAAGAGTGTAAATGATGCATGGCGTTGTAGTGGACATGAGGGAGGGGATCCAGGGCACATGATAAAGAAT
Organism: Sigmodon hispidus; assembly: GCA_004025045.1. Classification (NCBI taxonomy): domain Eukaryota; kingdom Metazoa; phylum Chordata; class Mammalia; order Rodentia; family Cricetidae; genus Sigmodon; species Sigmodon hispidus. Next base: position 21,193 of record PVIH01010371.1, read on the forward strand.
TAGCTTTGGAGATGGAAGGGGAAAATATCTGACATTATTGAGAATCTTCTTGTTAAGACCTTCTTCAATATCTACAGGATGTACTTCTGGAGATCTTTTCTGGATGTGAAGGCACCCTAATACTGTCATTTATGAAATAAGCATGTATATCTGCATAGAACCTGCACATACTTTATGTATATTTTGAATTATCTCTAGGTTACTTATGCAAAATGTACATGCTATACTGTTTATGAAATAACAAGAACAAAAAACCTACCTGTTCAGTTGCACACTCACTTCCATTATTTTTCACAAGAATATTTTATCTGTGATTAGTTGGTTCCATAGATACAGAGCCCACAGATATAGAGGGCTTGCTGTCCTAGGCACTGAGAACTTGCTGTCTCATTAAACTCTCGTACTACAGTGGGAAGTGCTGGTGGCTTCGTCTAAGTGATATAAGAATGAGGTTTAGTATGACCAGATAGCTGGAGTTTGTTTTGTTTTGTTTAGGATTGCCCAGCTAGTAAGTATTACAACAGACCTGGGATTCAGACCTAGCTCTGATTACTGACAGTTTGCAGCCCCCCATCTTTCTCCTCCCTCTGCCTCACATCTGGCCAAACAGACATACATAGTCTGGTCCTCTTCTTTTGTGCTGGTAGGAATTACCAGCTGCACAATTGAGCCTTCTCTCCAAACCTACCCTAATTACAGTGAGAACCTCACCCATCTCCTTTGCCCACTAGTTAAGTCAGACTCAGCCCTCTTGCAAGTCTGTCCTATTCCACTGAAAAAGCATCATTAAATGAGTAATTGAATTTTCAAACAATTCTGGTGTGTGTGACCCAGCTCCAACCTCATCATCAAAACCAAATTTAGGTGGCTGTGCAGTGTCCATCCCCCTCTGTAGGGATGTCCATAGTTAACCTGTGTGTGGCATGTCTCAGATATTCACAGCACTGGGATCTCTTTCCTCTACCTGCGCAGCATCTCTCCCTCTGACACAGACTCTTCCTCGTGAAGATGGGCACATTGGTGCACTTGTCTGGGGGAGGTTAGGAAGGAGGATTTAAAGCTGTTGGAGAGAAAGGAAAATGGCAGCTGCAAGGCTGGCAGTGGGAAGAAGGGCATTGCATACTTGTAGGGGCAAAGATAAAAAAGTAACTCAGGCGAAGTGAGGAGACTCACAGTACTGTGGTTGCCCACACATTTTGGTGGCACTGGTTTACGTAAATGAGCAGTGGAGTGAAGCTTGGAGAAACAGCATGCATATAATTTTAATATATTCATAGATGCTGTGCAACTCACCTGGAGTATCAAGAACTTAGGGTTAGAGGTTCCTGTGACTAAGAGGTGTCCTTGATAATGAGGGTTTGCTGGAAGAGGCATAATAAAGACAGGTGCTGAGTATCTTAAAAATGGGGCTATGCCTTTTGTGGATAAAAAAAACTATCATTTTTTTCAATGACCATGGAGGCAGCTGGCTAAAATGAAGTGGATGAGACATCATTGAAGAAGTGCCCAGTATCAACTGTGTCCTGAACCAGCTACACACATGGTGAAGGTAGCCAACATAATGGCAGTGTTTGAAATACAAAATAGAAACTTAAGTCACTGGCAATGGGCAGAGGTGATGGTGAAGCGTCATCAACTTCCAAAGAAGAAAGTGCTTATAAAGGAGGGTGGAGTTGTTGGATGAACAGCAGACAGCCTGGCAACGAGAGCACAGTCTTTCCTGGACATCTTTCTCTAGAGATTTCCTTGCTAAAACCATATCCTAGATACTGGAAGGTGTATTGATTTTCTAGGGCAGTTGAATGAAGCATCAAAACATCAGTGGCTTAAAATAAGAGAAACTGTAGCCTGAAGTTTTTCTGTCCCACCTGGGCCCACGGTCTGGATACATTTTTCCCATCTGAGATTCTTATAAAATAATTACTCAAAAGGTTATATTAATTCTGTCCTATGGCTCAGGCTCATTACCAACTAGCTCTTATAACCTAACCGTTTTCTATTAATCTATGTCTTACCATGTGGCTCCCTGGTTTTACCTGCTCCATTGCATCTTGTTTCCCTGGCAGCATCTGCCCTGACTCCACCTTTCTTCTCCCCACCTCTTTTTTTGGATTTCCCACCGGGATGTGAGCTATCTTATCATAGGACAGAACAGCTTCATTATTAACCAATGGAAGCAACATATAGTCACAGCATACAGAAAGACATCTCATATCACTTTTAGACTTTTTTTGTCTAATCAAAAAAGAAAGTTTCGATTTTAACATAGTAAAATTACATATAACAAAACAGTTATTAAGCAAGAATTATAGTTACAATATCTAGTCTATTTGTATTTGGCAAAATTAAAGAAACTAGTTTATCATCTATCTTTTTCGTGTTATAAAGTTTTATACCTAATTTACCTTTTATCATAACTAAGGAAAATTATAGTGATAACTACCTAGTCTTCAAGTCCGTTAAATACCTGAGAAGGGAAAATATTTCCTGAGTAAGCAGGAAGTGCAAGCAAGCAACTTCTGAAATTTAGCAAAAGAAGACAGTGACAGCTGTTTCCTATTGTATATACTTTATATTAGGTTTAGAACCTTCTTATTTAAACAGAACGTGGGACTTGCCTTGGCCTTCAGCTTGGGCTGACCAGACCAAAAGAAGCAGTGCTTCTTTACCTGTGTGACCAGACATAAGATGAGAGACTGGGGTATGCATCTCCCTTTTTGGCATGGTCAGAGACCTAATGGCCAAGGCATCCCCTCCCGGATGGAACAGAGGACTACATTAGTTGTTTATTCAATCTGTATTTATGAATGTGCCTCCCAATTTATATCTTAATAAATCCCTATTATCCATAAAACAGACTTATGTCTTTTAATTTAACAAGAAACTTATTTTGTTCTAGGTTTAGAGACTAGAGAGCCTAACATTGATTTCTAGGGCTGTTGTAATGAAACACCAAAGCATAGGTGGCTTAAAATAGGAAACTTATTTCATTCTGATTCTGGAGACTAGAGAGATCTTGGCAGGACTGTGCCTTCTCTGAGGCTCTGGGAAAGAGTCTTTATGTATCTTTTCTAGTTCCTGGGGGTTGTCAGCAGTATTTGGCATTCTATTGCTAAGGACATGTAATTCCAATCTCTCCTTTGTTCTTTGTCCTGTGACACTTCAGTTCTTCAGCACCCCCTTATTACAAGGACATTTTCAAGTGTGATATGATCTCAGCTTGATTATGTCTGCAAGGGTCCCATTTCTAAATAAAGCCACATTTACATACAGTAGAAGTTTGGACTTTAATATAACTTTATGGGAAGCAAGTCAACCTGCTGCATAAGGGGATGAGAGAGACTGGGTAAAGAGGGTGAGGGAAGAAATGTGTGTGTTCATAACAGAGTGAAGGTTTCATAGGGTTAGACATGAGGTCAGTAAGGGAAGATTGGCCGGAAGGCAGGAAGCAGACAGGGACACTTAAGCTTTGGTGGTGTACATCAAAGATCTTGAACTTGAATGCTAAAAAATCAGCTGATGTCAATGAGTGAAGCATCATGGGTGGATCCACCGTGGATCTGGTGGCCAGTATGTGTATAGTTTGAAGATGCAACTGTTGCTAGTTGTAAAAATAGAGTCCTGGTGCCACCAGTTGTTGCCATTAAAAGAAGGAAAAGCAGTTCAGCCTGTTTGATGGCTTCACCAGAGATCTGGTGGCAGCTAATTTACAAATGGCAGTGAACTATATAAACTGCAGATCTCTGAGCTGGCTGGATACATACCACATGTGGATAAGGATCCTATTAATGGGGAGGCAGGGCACAGAGGACAGACCATCAGGACAAAAGTAAGCACACAGTGGAAAATTTCCTATGAGATGCTGCTGTTCCCCTGGTACATGTCAAACTGTTAGGTTGCAGAGGCTGATCCTGCTCAGTGAGGACCACTGACTTATTTTGCTAAGCAGGCTGCTGGGAGCAGACACAGTTATCACCCCTGCCTTCACAGGGCTTGCTATCCATATGGGTGGACAAAGCTATTGTACTTACGATGAGATATTCCTTATATGAACTGTATAGAGGGTTTAGTTTTAGAAGAGAGACGGCATCAGGTGATTCCCAAAGCGGAAACATCATGGACACCCACAGGAGATACTGTGTACAGAGGGACCAAGACCTCACCAGACCCCAGTGTTTCATGAGGTTGTTGGGAGAAAGATGTCCCAGTTCACAGAGTTTGTCTTCTCCATATCAATCCTTGCAGGCTCTGGATTCTTAGAAACTTCCCAAAGATCCTTGACATTGGTTAGATTCAGCCCATAGGAGATATAAGCCAGAAATAAGAGTCTTGGAGGAAATGGCCACAGCTCTTATTTTGGGATTAGTGGGCTGTGGAGTGGTCAGTGATTTAACCCAACATCTATGTCCTGAGGAAGCCTTCTCTTCAGCTAAAGGTTTTACAAGAATTCTCTAAGTATGTGTCTTCCTTGCTCTGGGGTGCTGATGGTCTTATAGAATTCTGTAAGTTCTTTTCTTCCTTACTCAGGGATGCTGATGGGTGAAGCTGCTCCTGATATTGGCAGTCCCCAATGTTCTTCCTGCTTGGTTCCTGTTACTCTAACTCTGCTTTGCCATTAGACCCTTCATAAATGCCACATGTACTGCTTGAGCATGGCATCCTATGCCCTAAAATCCATTTATAACATGCATACATGTCTCCCATTGCATGCAAATAGGTCTGTATGGCTGTGTTAACCTTTGTGTATCATACTCCTCTCTGTTCTGATGTCTTTTATCAGCTTCATGCTCAGCATATTTTTTTTTCACAGCAGTCAACATCTCTGAGGGGCTCCTACCCAGAATGCTACTAACTTGATTCCTTTGCTGTCACTTAGAGTCAGAGAGCATATCTTCTAGAATTCTGCCTCCTTCATCTTGCCATTGCTTTTACCTGCCCAGCAGCATGCTTCTCATGGGGGTCTGTACTTCATGGCTCGCTCCCACTTGACCACATAGAATACAATAAGAACCTCAACTCAACAAGATCTCAGAATAAACTGAACACAAAGGTGCAATGTGAATCCAGGCCAACATTGGCACAAGTGGTGGCATCAGATCTGTAACTGTGTCTATAATCACACAGGTGTATTAGGTAGAAATCTAATGCCAACCCAGATCCGTGTCCTTCATTGAGTCTCTGTGAATCAAGGCTTGGTCCTAAGTTAGTTCATGACTCCAAACTGAGTTCTGGTTTCTGTAGTGTTCTGTGCACAACATTGTTGTTAGAATAGTGTTTGCAATCAAGATGCCCTCACAGCTCTAAGAGCCTTGTTAGTTCTCCTTGCATGTCCCCTTCCTTACTTTAATATTTTTCTCTCTGCTTTTTTCTTTTAATTCTGAGCTTGGTCTTTCATGGGCTTATGAAAATTTCTTTGAATCACAATTTCTTTTTTCTTGAAGCTTCTATAAATACTTTTCTGTAATTATAAATGGATTCACACTCAGGACCAGTATTAACCAGTAAAACTTGGCCGATTGCATTATAACTAGCTTTCTTTGATGAAATAATGGCATATAAATGAGCACATCTGAAGTACAATTGCATCTCCATGGCTTGGGCCTCAGCCGGGTTGGTTCCTCTTAAATTACACAAGACAAATGGGTGGGTGGGAATTGTGTTGGCCTACAACAGAAAATGATATAACTTACATAAAGTCAGTGGTCTTCACTAGGCCTCAGTTTCCCCATTTATAACATTTTAAAACATTTTTTAAAAAATGTATCTATTCCTGTTAAAACAAATTGGTGTATGTAAATAGGCTCATATTCTTCAGTTCACATTTTTAATATTTATTATAGTGAAGTCAGTCATCGAGATAATATGTTCTGTTTAAATAAATAAACAAATTGTAATTGGAAGAGGTAATATGAAAAGTGGGCAATGAATATGTACTCAGAGAAACCTTGTCACTAACAAATTAAATCTAGGATTTAGAGAGCTGAGGCCAGCATTGACCTCTGAATCTTAGCATGCAGAGAACAGTTTGATAGCCATTGAGCTAGCTGACCTCTTCTGAACCCTGGCTGTTTCAAGTCTGTGATCTATCCTGGCAATATCTGCTTTGCCCAAGAGCAGGTTAGGACTGCACTTTTGGGCCCCTCCTAGATCTACCATGTCAGAGTCTACACTGTTGAAAGATTCTCGGATGATCACATGCACACTAAAATTTGGGAGGCACTGATTTAGAAGGCCATGATGCTCACTTGGCTGCATGATGAAACCACATAGTGTTTCTTGAACTTTCAGACTTTGTGTTTGGAATTTTATTGTTTTGAGGCCCTTTCTAGCTCCCAAACTCTAGGATTTTAGTATTTAACCTATAAAGAAGAGATCCCTGTTAAATAGAAAATGAATTGTGTCATTTAATTATTTCCTTTGTACCCCTACAACACTGGTTCTCAACCTTCTTAATGCTGCAAAACTTTAATACAGTTCCTCGGGGCTGAAGAGATGGCTCAGCGGTTAAGGGCGCCATCTGCTCTTCCAGAGGACCTGGGTTCGATTCCCAGCACCCACATGGCAGCTAACAACTGTCTGTAGTTCCAGTTCCAGGCAAACACCAAGGCAAATAAATAAATAAATAAAGTTTTTTTTTTTTTTAAATATAGTTCCTCATGTTGTGGTGAACCCCCCAATCAAAATTATTTTCATTGCTATTTCATAACTTTAATTTTGCTGCTTGTTTGAATCATAATGTAAATTTTTGCTTGGAGATAGAGGTTTTCCTAAGGGTTACAACCCACAGGTTGAGAATCACTGACTCAGAGGATGATAAGTAAACCAAGTGGTAAAGGAATACAGCGTATTAGAAAAGTGAGAATCATATCCATAATCATTTCTATGTACACAATCCTAGGACTTTGGAACCTCTCCACAGACAGAGGGAAAATGCAAGGTACTTTTACTTTATGAGATTACATTTTATATAAGGAACAATGACTTTTTTTTCTTTTCAACACAGGGTCTCATATATAGTCCTGGCTGTCCTGGAACTCACTCTGTAGACCAGGCTGGCCTTGAACTCAGATATTCATATGCTGCCTTATATGCTGCCTCTGTCTCCCAAGTGCTGGGATTAAAGGGGTACACCACCACCATCTATACTTTTATTTTCTAAATGTGTTTTAGAATCTTCTGAATTTTATGGAATAAATGCAACCAAAGTAAACAAAATCAGATGAATAATTACATCTTGAGGGAAAGACTACATGTGTGTGTAGGGGGGTAAGATATACTGGTAACTAAATGGATAGTATCTGGTTTCTATAAAAGGACTTTGGTATGGGTAGGAGCAATGTCTTATCCATGTCACTTTTATATTTACTCCCATTTGCTGTCTTAACCCAAAGTATTCTGTTGCAGAACTGTCCCTAAGAGTAGCAACTCTGTACTCTGGAACTGCATGCTTTTCTAGATGAGGGGCCCTCTAACATTTTCTACTCATAGACCTTTTCACTTGAGAATTTTTATCTGACCCCATGCATATAGGCACTAAAATAGGTATTATATATAAAACATTTACTGTTAATAAACCATAAAACAGTTTGTTTAGAAACAATTCTTAGGTATCTATTTAATTTTATCACTTATAAAGATGGAAATGGGCTGGAGAGGTGGCACTTCCCGCTCTTGCAGAGGACCTGGTTCAGTTCCGTTCCCAGAAACCATTTCAGGCAGCTCATAACTGCCTGTAACTCCAGTTCCAAGGGACCCAACCCTCTCTGGTCTCCAAGTACATTTGCACAATGTGATACTCATAAACTCACAAATCTATCTAAATTTAAATCTAAAGCAAATATATGAAGCTGAAAGCAAATTTAAATTTGCATAGTAATGAGATTGATGTATTCATTTTTACATAAAGAAATTAAATCTTGGCTGAATTTTCGATCCTGTGGCATGGATGTAGATCATCTTAAATATACATCAGAGTTGATTGACATTCTGATTCAACATCTACAATACTGTGCCAATACTAGGTACAGAATGGCAGAAGTATGCTTAGGGCCACTCTAGAAACTCTGTCCTAATCTTCACTGAGCATGTTTCTTTTTAAATGTGAGTGAATTTAGAAATTGAAATAGCAATTTTAAAAATCTAACTTTCTAACATTGTCCAATTCTAACCTACACTATCTCAATAGTGCCACACTGAGGAATGATGGTTGGAAAATATTCAAAGCCTTTTGTTTTCAATAATGAAGCTGCTATGTTTATGTAAGAATGTAAGAACTGAATACATTGTAGGTATAGGGAAAAAAACCACTGTAATTCACACCATCCTATAGTAGTCTTGAGCTGGTTGACTACTGAACCTTTCAGTAGCTGAGTTGAAAGGTTTCATAAAGTATTCATTGTCATTGTGTAGCCTGGCGGTTATGCAGTGTGAAACACAGGCATTGCTTTTAGAACTGCGGCTGTGTAAAGTTGAGTGACATAACATGGGTAAGCCCTTCCAGAACACTTTAGGCTCACCATACACTTGATTCTGAAATAACTTTTGTTATAGTATATGTCCGGAAACCTTTTCTTGCTGCCAATTTTTGTTGCAGCCTCCACATTCAGTCACATGGTCCATATAGGATTGTCAGAGAGTTTAAGGTGATGTGTCTGGATCACACTGGGACCCACATTTCTTGTTGCTAGTACTGTTCTCTTCTAATAAAAGCTATCTGGTCAATCAGAGGATGTGTCTGTAATTATTAACAGTCTTTTGGACGGGAGAGATTCTTAATCTTTTTAATTGATTGATTTCTGTTATAAACTATACTTGAATATAGATGCAGCCTATGAATGTGATGATATTTAAGCTTTCCCTCTCTAAATTCTTTCCATTTTTAGAGGTGATGTGTATAAAAGCTGAATAGGAAGTATGATGACTGATGAAAGTAGCTATTTTTACCCAGGCTGGAAATCTATTTCAGTAGAATTATTATTGGCAAGAAAAATGGACATTTCTCTGGGGACCTTACTCTAGGAATCTGTTCATGCTGTTGGATGACGTCTTTTGAGAAGGCACAGCAGGTTCTACTTGAACAAAAAGAACCAAGGTCTATCAGGTTCAAGGCCAGCTGGCAGTAGAAGTTTCCAATATTGGGTCTATTATGTATTAAGTATCAAATGGGTGAATAAAATACAGTGTTCTCACTACAGAAAGGAAGCTACCCCATTTGATAGAGTGATAAAGTAGAAATTTGCCATTTATTTTAAGGAGACTTTATCGTTGAAGTTTTAATAAAACATTGTCTTTAGTATGATGTTCCAAATTCATGATGTTCAGTCAAGAAAGGGTCCAAATGTGACTTAGTTGCTGAATTATAAACTGGTCATGATCTTGAATAAAATACCATATATTATATAATATTAAAAAATGTGTTAATAGGTTGATGACATAGCTCAGTAGTTGAATAGCTGCCTAGCATGCATAATATAATGTTCAGGGTTTAATTCCAAGGATCAAACATACTAAGACATTTTTTAAAAATAAAAATATGCCTAAGCAAGAGGTAGAAGGGCTGTGCAGGTCCTAGGATTGGTTCTCAGTGCCACATAAGCTGACCTGGTGGCACACACCTGTCATCTCAGTATACAGGCCAGTGGAGGCAAGGGTATCAGAGGCTCACATACATATACATAGTGTGACCAGCTTTCGCTAGATGGGTCATTACCATTTTGCAGTTCTTAAAGGGGTGGAATAGAGTATTAAAGAAACATAATCCAATCAAACAATAAAACCAGTACCAGTCTTTCGAGTTCCTAAAGTATGACTGTCATTTATTATGATTTATTTCCAAGTCTTTGTGATTAGCCTCCTTGCATAGCCTTTAATGGCTTTGGCTTTGGTATTGTTGATCTGAAGACAGTCAGACAAACAAACAAAAAGCCCACCCAATGAAATAGAAATGCTAATAGCCCCTGTCTTTCCACTATACATTGTATACACATATGTAAAATGATGGTTATGCCTAGAAATATGCACAATTAAGATAATAATTAAAAGGAAATTATACCTTGAAAAAACTCCCAGTGTCTATTATACATAAAAACAAATAAAACAAGATAGATAATTTTAGAACTTTGTGGTAGCCTGGAATGTGTCAATATAAATTTGGGAAGAGTCATAGTTTAAATCAATGAACTTGGTACTACTCACCCAATAACTCTTTTTCCATGCCCTGTCCTATGATTCCTTTAAACACTGTACCTTCTACCCAAATGCCGTGCATTTCCTTTTTCTGTGTAGATGATGAGATGCTCTGGTCCAAGGGGCTGTGTTTTATTTGCCAAAAGGAGCCTAATATCAGAAGGAAAACATAGGTCCTCCCACTCTTTGGATCTCCTTTCTCTGCGGGAAGAGTGAGTTATATGAAGCCTGCCCAGGAAGTCTTGGGGCACTTCAAGGGTGGAAACAGCTGGATCTGTTTGTCTATCAAAGGGAAATATAACCAAAACATACAAAGGGATGCAGTTTTCAAGATGGGAAAGATCCTGAGTGAGAATGGCTCCTCTTCTTCAGTTTAGACTTCTGCAAATTCCTGTTGAGGGGGAGACTTGAATAACACAGTCACTGATCTAAACCAGCTGTCTTAAATAGTATTCAGCTTGTCTGAAGACACTAAGTTATGTTCTACTAGGAAGGTTCACACTGTACCTGAAGACAGTTCTGTGGCTGGATACAAACCAATCTTTATGCTTTGGGATCTCCCATGACACTTGATCTGTGGAAAAGTACCTAGAGTAAGCTTATTATATATTAGAAGAAATAGCAACTAAATATTTAATGTTTATTATGGACAGGGAATAACATAAAGAGATTTAAGATGGTCTCTATTTATAGCCATTATCCAAACTATATCTCTCACCAGAAGTATAAGGCAATAATCATAATTCTTACCCCTCTCTTGGTCTACATGTATTTTTTTTTTCGAGTCAAGTTCTTTAGCTCTTTAAAGCTAGAGCTATATGCTTAGGCCTGTCCTTGGGATACTTAGGTGGGTGACAGACAAACTTTGCCCCTTCATAGATGTGCCAAATGCTTGCCCTGGGGCTCACTTTTGCTGATTGGGTGGGTGTAATGTTAATACAGGTTACACAGGTTATCCTGGATAATAGCAGCCTAGTGGTTGGCTGATGGAAACAATTCCATTTCTTACCTATCTGAATAACAGTCCTCTCTAGCAAAATCTTATTTTTGAGAACGTCAATATGGCTGAGTGGGTAGAGGCTCTTGCTGCCAAGCCTGATGGTCCAAGACCTACATTGTGAAAGAAGAGAAGGGATTCCTGCATGTTGTTCTCTTCTGATTTCCACAGATGCTCCTATGGCTCCCTTACACACACACACACACACACACACACACACACACACACACACACACACACACAAATAAATAAATAAATAAATAAATAAATATCTCATTTTCATTTCACAGTCCATGGGAAGAATTAATTTTATTAAACTCAATAGAGGTCTTTGATATTTTTGTATAATATTACTAATACTTCTTATTGCTTGTTGTGAAACCCCAGTTGTTTCCCTCTTAAGGGAGTTAGTTTCTAGTCCATCTGATCTGTCAACCAGTTATCCACCTCTGTCATCAAGAGGTGGGCATTACTTTTTACTATTTAGAAGTCTCAGCCCTGATGAGAAACTAAGAAGTTTCTGGCCCAGACTTTCCAGCCTAGCCCCAAGGTTCAGACCCACTCTCAGCCCTGCTGCCACTTAGCCCCAAATAATCACATAAAAGCTTATATTAATTACATGCTGATGGACCTATGGCTCAGACATATTGCTAGCTAGCTCTCTCATCTTAACTAAACTCATTTCCATTAATCTATTTAGCCATGTGGCTTGGTCCTTTTCTCAGAGCAGCATTTTTCAACGTCTTTCCCCTGTGTCTGCTGGCATCTCTGCCTTGCTCTTCCTCTTCCCAGAGTTTTTTTAGTCTGGTAGCCCCGCCCACACTTCCTGTCTGCCTTCTGCCCAAAAAGCATTTTATTAAACCAATAGGAGAGACAAAAATTTACAATGTAACAGAACATAATCCCACTACAGATTCCCATCCCATGAGATGTGCTGTCCTTTAACACCCTCTGCACATATCCACACTCTAAAGTCTTGTCTCACCAAATGCCACCAGAAACAAACAAGGCTGAGAAAAATGTGAGTATTCATTCAGCATTCAATATGGCACTAAGCTATTTGTTTAGTTTGTGTCGTTGTGATTTCTTGTGATGCTCATTTGTACTTGTCTTGTCTCACCCTCCATTTCTCTCAGCATGCTCTCTTCCCAATTTATTTGTTGCCCATATTTACCTCATTATTCTCAGTCTTCTTTAGGGATCACCCCTTTTGTTAAAATTGTCTTCACGGATTTTGGTTCTTCCATTCTTGCTATATCTGGAGTATCCACTAAGCTTTTAAGCTCCTCATCACACACTGTTCTCACCCAGCTCTTCTTGAATTATTGGCTTTTCATGAGGGCTATCAAGTGTTGTGAGTCTAGTGCCTCATCCTCACTGATAAGCCCTAACAGTGGAAGTATAGCCCGTGGCAAGTTCTTCACACTCTGTGCTTATCTAAAGCACATGGTAGACATGTGACAATCACACGTCAGATGGACTCAGTTGCCTCAGCTTTCTATGTAGTTTCCCATTTACCTTCACCAGAGTCATTTCTTATTGTCTCTTGCTGGTGACAGTTCCACAATTCTTTATTCACCTTTCTATTCATTTTGCCTTTTGGTCTGCACCCACATAAAGTAGGAAGAATAGAACTTCACGGTACTGAGTGGGTTAAATTAGATAATGTATAAAAATGTCCAGCCAAGAATGAGTCCAATGTCTCAACAGGTGTGGGCTCTCTTCTGTATTTTCTAGGCTCTGTCCTATCTTATACTGCCCCCCCCCTCGACAATGAACTTGGTTTTTATAAAGGTCATGAAAACCTTTTTAAAAGGTTACTGCTGCTGTGAAAAAATAAGAGTAGAAATGTGTCAGGAACACTCTCTTCATGTTCAAAATTTTACCTTATTTTCCTGCCCAGGCTCTGTTTGTGATCCTTTATCTTCCCTCAGCTGGTCATTTGCAGGGCAATTCATGACTTTCTTTTGTCACAACCTTTCAGCATCATTCTGTTTTTCATGGTTATCATCCCTTCTCCAATTTTTCTTTATAAAAGCAAAACTCTACATATCAGCTTAGATCTTTTTCTTCTTTTCACACCACGAGATTCCTTCTTTCAATTCAGATTTCAATGGGAGCTCCTTTTTAAATTTTTTCATTTGAATTTTTTTTTTATTATACCCACCGCAGCTCTCCCTCCCTCTCCTTTTCCCAGTCCTCCCCCAGATTCCCCCACCCCACCCCCATCCATTTTTCAGAGATGGTAAGGACTCTCAGGGTGAGTCAGTTTTGTCTGGCATGTCTAGTTGAGATAGGTTAGAGTCCCTCCCCGCTAGTATCAAGGCTGAGCAAGGTGTTCCTCTGTAAGAAATGGGCTCCAAGGTGTCGTCAGTTCATGCACCAGAAATATAAACTCTGGTCCAACTGCAAGAGGCTCCACAAACTTCTCACTCACATACAGAGGGCTTAGTTCAGTCCTATGCAGGTTCCTCAGCTGTCATTTCAGAGTCAGTGAGCTCCCAATAGCTCCTGTCAGCCTTCTCTCTGTGAGTCTCCTCATCAGGATCCTGATCCCTTTGCTCATATAATCTCTTCTCCCTCTCTTTGACTGGACTGGAAGCTCAACCCAGTGCTTAGCTGTGGATCCCTACATCTGGGAAGCTCCTTTTGTGAAGGCAACTGAGCTCAGTCTTCAGTCCCTCACACCTCATGCTGCTCTGCATGCGAGAGGAATTCACTTTGCTGATCCACCATTGAGCTTGCTTTTCTCATTTTGTCATTTGATTTGATCACCTGACATCTTGTTGCTGTATTTGTGCCCTTGTCCCACTTGACCTAACCACAGGGAGTTTTATACGTCCTTCCACACGTGCTTCTCCTCCCTGTGTCCCGACACACCCCTCTCTCATCATTGTCTTCTGGCCGTTCTACAACCTTGTCCCAGTCAACATCTTTCTTTTCCCATTTCTTCAATCCTGTACCTCTCTTTCCTTATGTTCTTCACTCCGAATAAATTGATTTAGTTAGCTTCATCACTGCTACAGCCCCAACGCCATCTTTATACCAATACCAAAGTTGGTGTATTCCACTAACCTGGATCTCTGATCTCTGAGGGCCAGACGTGAACTTCAAAGTGCCTGGTAAGACATTTTTTTAGCTGCCTGTGAGCCTTAAAATAAACATGGCCTCAGATGAATTTTTTTTCATGTAATTTATATTTCTGTGTATTTCCCATTTCAGTTGAAGACATGCTGTATTTATTATTCTAGTTGCTCCAGCTCACTGCTTAGAGTCTCTCACCACCATTAAAATCTCAAAATCCATGTCCTCGTTGACTGCTGCCAACTCTTCAAAACTGGCCTCTGTTCTTCTTCTTTGCAGTGACTTATCATCTCTCAATACTGGTTTTCACAGTTGCTTTTCACCTTTCCCCTTCCCCCATGCATTTCTTTAGTTGGAGTTAAAATGGTATTTCTCCTCCTCTAGGCTCCCTCACCTCCTGCGGCCAGGATGTAAAATAAATGAATAAAATAAATTATTTAATCAATAAAAAAGAATGGTAGTTCTCAAATGCCTATCTGATGAGGACTATCTTACTTAAAAACTATTCAGTGTCACCTTGCTGACACCTGGAAAGGGCTGAAATTCCCTGACCTTACCCTTAAGCCTGAGCACATCATCTTTTCTGTGTCTGTATCTCTTCCTACACATGCTGTGCTCACCTTATTCTAATCTCTTGTCACACATAATGTTGCTTATTCAGATTTTCTTCAACTCTGGATGCATCGAATAAAGCCTGTGAATGGTGGGCAGCTGTGAGAGTGTGGAATGGGGTCAGACTACATAGTTTGGATGGGGACTTTAAAAAAGCTTACTTATTATTTCTTCTAGAAACAGGAAAAGCCTTTTCAGGTCTCTAGGATAGTGAAATGTGTGTGTGTGTGTGTGTGTGTGTGTGTGTGTGTGTGTGTGTTTTGAAGATAACTTGCAATTTGGGGGCCTATGGAGGGGAGGGTTCATGGTATAAGATCTTTACAGAAAGAAGTGAAAATTTTAGAAGCTGGTGGATGATGGTTCCAGAAAATCAGAAATCCTTGTACTGAGTTCTGTGGCCACTGAGTCAGGAGCTTGGCCACAAGCAGACAGTTTTGGCCCCATTTTACAAAGGAAAAACAACAGAAGCATACAGGTTAGAACAATTGTCTAAAGTCACAACCCTGTGTGGTAGAGCCAGGATTAGAATCCAGTGCTCTGATCCTGAGCCTATGTTCTTTCTTAAGGATGTTGGACCAGCAGAAGAGGCTAGAATGAAATCAGGAAGAAGATATGGATGAGAGGGAACCCACTATGAAACAGGGAGGATTTTAATGTCTCTTTTTATCGTTAGCTGCACACATGTTCATGTACGTATACTCATATGTACATCCATACACATACTCAGAATGTACATACACACACACACAAAAAAAAAAAAAAAACACACACACACAGCCCTTGCTCATGTTTAAAAAAAAAAAAAAAACCCTTCCCCAGGTGTTACTGGTATCTCTATGGGTCCAGCTTACTTTTTTTAAAAAAATGTTTATTTTTACTTTTTATGTGAATTGGTGTTTTGCCTGCATGTATAACTGTGTAAGGGTGTCAGATCTTAGAATGTCAGACAGTTGTTAGCTGCCACGTGGATGCTGGGAATTGAACTTAGGTCCTCCGGAAGAACAGTCCATGCTCTTAGCCACTGAGCCATCTCTCCAGCCCCAGGTCCAGCTTACTTTTTAAAAAATCGTCCTTATCCAGTATCAGTTGCAATCTGATGATTCATTCTATCCCCAGTACTTACTCCTAGACTTCCATGGTGTGGATCAGGAAAATGTTTTTTCCTTTACATCACACCTTAATTGCTATGGGACAAACTCCTGTGTGTCACCTGGCCCAAAGTATCACAGGGCCTTTCTCCCTAAGAGCCACATAGGCTGCAAATACATCTGGGTTAGGAAGGCATCAAGTATAGGTAACCCTCTGACATTCTTTCTATTTGCAATATTCCAGGCCTTGCTGGACCCATATTTCTCAGTGAATTTTCTTCTTGGTTCCTTCCTTCACCACAATTTCCAATGCATTTTACTGCTTCTAGGTGGAGACAAGCTGAAATGTCAACAATGGACATTGTTCAGGCATTTATTCCCACAGGGCTCTTAGCTCCCTTAAAATTCAGGGATTGCAGAGAATGTATGTGTGTGTGTGTGTGTGTGTGTGTGTGTGTGTGTGTGTGTGTGTATGTCCTCATGCATGCATTTTTATTAATACTGTTTCCTCTTCCTGGGATGCTTTTCTTTTTTCATCTACTACCATCTTTACAGGTCTTCTCTGTCACTAAGGGGTTATAAAGCGGCTAGCTCTTTCCTATGAGTTATCCAGCCCAGGAGTGAGGCTATCAATTACAAACTATGGATGTAAAACTGTGCTAACCCTTTATATGTGTGATTTCACTTGGCTCTTAGAATGCTTCCTTCTGAACTTTATCCCCACAGTATCTTTTCTAATTTTATATTTAAACATTCACTCATTCATTAAACTTGATTATCAACCCCAAATCAATATATTATTTTCATAGTCATTCATGGAAACACGGACTTGTAAAATTTGAATTTTCACAACCCAAAGACACATTCCCTGTTGAGGCCAGTGGAAGGGATACACTGCCTCATAGTTTATCTCTGGATCTAAATAAATGCCCTGTTTTCATGTAATGTTACTTT
Source organism: Sigmodon hispidus (assembly GCA_004025045.1). NCBI lineage: Eukaryota > Metazoa > Chordata > Mammalia > Rodentia > Cricetidae > Sigmodon > Sigmodon hispidus. The sequence continues at coordinate 38,113 of PVIH01010371.1, forward strand.
TTTGTTTTACATTATTTTTTTGCTTTATTCTAGTAATTTTGTTGTTTAAAATATTCCCAAGCATTGTGGTGAGTTGCCATCTAGTGTCATTACTAAGCACAGGAATGTTGCTATGTACTTTGTGGAAAAAAATCATGTGTTAGATAATCTTGTTGAGCTATGAGTTATAGTGCTGTTGGCCATTGGCCCCATGTTAATGAACCAATAATATAGAACATGCAGAGAAAAGAAGGGGAAACTGGCTGGTTTGGGCATGATGCCACTTCCCAAAGTGCTAAAGTACCATCTCTGGTCATGATGAAGCTATGGAGGAGATAGAAAAGCAGCTGGATTTGTGACTTCAGTGTGATGGACACAATGGGCATGAGGCTGAAGGCCAAGGAAATTTATAGTTACGCTGTTCAGGGCTGGGAGAATGTGAAGCCCTTCTTGGCTAGCATTGCTTGACTGATGTTCATGCTCTATGAGGTGAGGTGGTGTGGAAGATGTTATGCCTGCAGATGGGGTGGATTATGCACCTCTGGATGCTGTAGAAGAGTTTACAAAACACTTGCAAAGTCTTACATTGAGAAAAGTAATGCAGAAGTGCTGTTTTCAATGCTGATGAAACCAGCTCACTTTACAAGGAAGTTGGCAACCTACGTTACAAATGATGTTTCAGCTGATGAGAATGTGACCAAAGGTTCCTGGGAACCTGATCTTTTATTTCTCTTAGGAGCAATAGAATTGGCTAATTCTGCATACAGAGCAGCTTCATTGACCATAGTGCTACTAATAATGAGAGTTGACTGGACTTCATTTTAATTGTTGCATTATTTCTACACTCCTTGAAAAATCCCTACCCTCAAGTTTTAGAGGATACAAGAGGCAGGGGGCACAAAACAGAATAAGCAACTTGTCATCCAGTGAGGGACATAAACAGGAAAACAGGTTGTCACATGATTCAGAAAGGCACAGAAGAGGGAGTGTGATTCATAGAGGGATTAAATATAGTTCAGTAATTCACAGTCTAGACATTGGATCTGCAGCTTAAGTATCTAGTGAAAGTAGGTTATGTCACAGTCTCATAAGGTTGTCGCCTCTCTGCAGCTGGTTGTCTATAACTGTGATATCTATTTGTCTTTTTTTTTTAAAGATTTATTTATTTATTATGTATGCAGTATACAGAAGAAGGTACCAGATGCCATCACAGATGGTTGTGAGCCACCATGTGGTTGCTGGGAATTGAACTCAGGACCTCTGGAAGAACAGTCAGTGCTCTTAACCTCTGAGCTATCTTTCCAGTCCTTTATTTGTCTTTCTTAAGAGCTTCAATATCTTATTTTGATAAACATTAAGACAATTGATCTATACTTTTTACTACCATATATATGGTATATATATATATGTATATATATATATATATTAATGCTTCAAGAGGAAGTTCTGAGGCCTTACGGAAGAGTCTTACACAGAGGCACCATCTTGTAAAGTTGTCAATGCAAAATTAGAGAAGCACTGACCTGGGCTGGCTGCCCTAAACCCTTTACCAGCTGCTTACCATGTAAGGACAATGTTCAGCCTAGCACATTTGCTGTTGTAGCATGCAAAGCAAGAGAGGTGCCCTTGTGACCTGTAGGCAGCCCAGACTTTCTCACATCAGTAGGCTCTGGCCATACTGTATCCGATCTAACTAATGACTGTGGTTTGGATGGAGACTTTGTCTTCAGATAACAAATGAGTCACATTCTTTCCCAATTCTTCTTCTGGCAAGGAGTGAATATAATTAGTGATCTATTCAGCCATTTCAAATACTTCTTAGTCTGCTGCTAGCCTTTAACATTTGCTGGAAAAGCTCTGGCTGGTGTCCAACAAAGGCTACATTTTGAAGCCATTAGTTTTATCTCTTAAAGGAGAAAATCAGACAGAAGCATCCATTTTAAGAGAGAAAAGAGAATGGAAATGAAATAGCTGGGGTAGCCTTGAGATTTCTTTCTTCTCACTTTCTCATGTGGATTTTAGTGTCATTCACTGTGATCCTTGGACCCTTCCAGACTCATTGGTGAATCTTCTACTCTCCTCTGTTGGCAGGCTACTAGATGGCTGCTTTATGGTTACCAGTGATGTACCCTTCTGTATTGCATGCGATGCTGTGTGCTTCAAGGTGAAGGAAGGCCTGGGCCTTGAGGAAGTGGAAGTCTCATGAGCGAACTGACTACAATGTTTGTGGAAACTGCATCCTATTATGTGAGAACAACAGGCTTGGGTGGATGAGGGGCCGCTGCTGTGATAGCTTCCTCATACTCTGGGGACAATTGCAGGCTGTCCAGGGTGTCTCCCTCCCTTGACTCAGTCTTTTTTTTTTTTTTTTTTTTTTTTGTTTCCTGGCTTCTCTCTCAGTTTGGATCCTAGAAAGCTACCTTTCCTTCTTCTCTACATCTCCCTTGATATCTCTGAAACACATCCCAAAACTGTATGTCATTGCTGACTCTCTTCTTCTGGGGACGGCTCCTTCTCCCTTTGTTCCAGGCCATGACTACGGCCTTACTTGTCACAGTGCTCACCCCATGTGCACCCTCTTCTCACCAAAGGCTTAACAACTGTCATGCAGGACAATGCTGTTCATTTGTTCCACAGTGATTTTTGAAGTTTTGCTAATATAGCTCAATATTTACATGTCTACCAGATACAGTGAATAGGTTAAAAACAAACAATCCCCCAAAAACATTGATATAGTCCCATCATAACCCTAATAATTTTTTAATCAGAAATTATTTTGTTTATATGTTTCAAGGCTGTTCATTTTTGATTTGATATTTGATGTAAAATACTTCCTGAGTTTTAGAAATGAAGCTATTTCATCACATATCTCTGGGGGTTTATCCACTATTTCTTGAGAAGATGTTTTAAAAAAAAAGATAGTATTCCACCATCTACTGCAGAAGTGACATAAAATGTTTCTTCAAACTTTGAAGGTAAGCTTTTGAAGATGAAAGGAAAGCTCATGGTGCTGGACCTGTGTCTAGAAGACCCACAAAGACCACCAGAGAGCTGAACAAGTTCCAAACAAACCTGGGTCAATAACCTGTGTTCCAACGCAGCAGAGGGCTATTGGCTGAGGGGAGTTGTAAAGAAAAGCCCACAAAAGTGGGGTGCTGAACATCTTTGCATTACAGGATTGGGGAATGGCTACTGTAGCTATTGGCTGAACTTTCTGGCGTGAACCTAAGTTTTGACTCTATTGGCTGTCAGGTGCACTCCCAGATCTGGGCCCCGCCCTCAGGTACCAAAACTGCTCTGAAACAGAGCTTTGTAAGGGTAAATCCATGCCTTCACAATGGTTCACCTGATTATTGCTTCTGAGGGATGGAGGGAGATTCGCATATTCTTAAACAATATTTGCTTATATTTGGTGGCTTCTGTGCTCAAGTCTCCCATTCATACAAAGGATTTCTGTGCTCTCTGTCTATTGGTTTTCAACAGGTTTTACCTTTATCTTGTATCAGTTATTTATGCCATGTGTGTTTGTGTGGACAGTCTCTCTCTGTCTCTCTCTCACTAGTTACTAGGTTTTCTTTTTTAACCTATTCATAAGCATCCTATAAAAGGAAGAACTGATTAGATCAAGATTAGAGCTATTTGCTTCTATTTTCAACATCCTAATGAAAGGTTTGCTGAAGAAAGGGTTTCAAATTACTGCTTTCTATGCCATGTTCCTTGTGAGTAATTTGAAAAGCATATGAATTGTACATTCTATTCTTTTCTCAGCAAGGTAGAAAATTTATCTTTTGTATATCTTTCATTAATTTTTTTTTGTTCTTCATAGAATATCAGATTGGTGGCCCATATTTTGTATGGTTCTCTATTCTTAGGTCTCTTTAGTAAACAAATCAGAATATTATTTTTCTTTCTTTAAGTGGATTCTCCAGATGCTAACTGCCCAGAACTGTTCAGCTGTGGTGTTCTCCGATGCTGGGAAGAGGTCTGTCTGCTATTCTCACCTGGAGAACAAGGGACATTCTTTTCTAAAACAATAAAAGCTTTAGAAGCCAACACAAACCCTGTGACCTCTCCTATGGACCAATCCCTGGATTCCCCCCTGCAGTCACTGTCAGAGCACAAAGTTAACTTTATTATAGTGTTATTAAGGAAATATGTCTGGGAGGTGGTCTGAGGTTGACCTTGGGTGTCTTCCTCCAAAGCTTTCTGTTCTGTTTTTGAGACAGGGTCTCTCACTGAATCTGTAGCTCACCATTTTTGCTAGCCCAGCTGGCCAGTGAGCTTTAGAAAGCTGCCTGCCTGCCCTTCCCCTTCCCAGAGCTGGGGTTACAGGCATGTGCTGTGCACTCAGTATGCTTTGTACTGGGGATCTGAACTCACATCCTCACCTATGCACAGTGAGTGCCTTACCTCCCTTTATCTCCCAAGAAAGCATTTTAAAAACTGTTCCCAGGAACTTCAGTTCTGTTCATTTGTACGTGAAAATGTCCTTTTGGCATGTAAGCTCCAGACATATGAAGCACATGCTCTCTTCCCTCTGGAGACATGTAGTGTGTAATAATGCATTAGTACCACTGTGGAATCTCACCGTTGATGAACTTGTTTGCTTATGCTTTTTTTGTCGTATCCCTAGGAAATTTAACCATCTGGAGCCCTTCCTTCTATTAGCATCCTTTATCATTTGACTAAACACAGCTGGTGGGAGGGATACTAGGAAGCAGGGTTCAAAACGGCTGCAGGGACACCAGCTGCTCAAGGATTTATTCTTAAATCTGGCCTTTCAAGTCGTGATTGTTTTATCCAGTAGTCTACCAGGGCCTGGCATAGAGTTAGAGTCCAATAACTTTGCTGAATGAAAGAACACACTCATCTGCATTCAAGGATGCCAGGATTTTCCCAAGCTTAGTCCTGGGACTGGTTTCAGTGTGAAACTGCCTTTTACCAGTTGACTGTATTCTTTAACCAGCTATTTTTCATACATACATGGTTAAGAACCAGAACTAGGAGTTTAGGGGTAGACATTTATCCTCTCTCTCTCTCTCTCTCTCTCTCTCTCTCTCTCTCTCTCTCTCTCTCTCTCTCCCTCTCTCCCTCCCCCCTCTCCCATTATATTTTGACAAGATTCTGAATTTGGGGGCAATTGTTTTGAGGCTCACTTCTCAGCATACAAGCCAACACCCAAAGTTTCAGGCTATCTGGCAGGAAGATGCATCAGGAACATCAGAGGATTTTACTGGGAAGGAGCAGGACTTGCTGCTGTTGAGCAAGAAGTCTGGTTCCCAAGGTAGACATGACAGCATGATGGAGGACTTCACAGGACTGCTCAAGGCTAGCATAGCAGGTCCATGATTGCTTCATCCCTCCAGTTCTGCAGGGAGGTGGAGAATTGTTCCAGAAAGCTTGGCTGAGATCCTGATGTTTCAGTGTCCAAAATATAGAACTGAACTAATTCTATTATGTTAAATCTGTGTTCTCTTCTGTGACCATATGAGAATCATCCTAAGACTACACAGGTCTTCAGGTCACATGTCATAAGACTCACACTCATTGCTCAGGATTTCTGTGCATTATGGTTACCTATCACCTCTCTCTCTCTCTCTTCCTTACACTGTCCCCTATATTTCTTTTGCCCCTGCCCCTGTGCCCCCCAGCATTAGGCTCTGCTCTCCATATACACAGCCACAAGTGAATGTATACCCAACTCCCATGTATACCCCCATATATTATACACTCACACAGACACACAACAAACACCATACCACCCTACACACACCACCCACCCACTCATGCACAGCCTTTTCATTACACATACACACACACACTACATATCACAAACACACATTGCATGCATGCACATCCCACAGATACACATACATATATGCCACACATACAATACACATACCCCTCCACACCACAAACATACACTGTATGCGTACGCTTTACACACACATAGCTTTCTTCTTCATACTTCCTTCCCTTCTCTCTTCCTCCCTTTCTCCATCCCTTGGTCCTTTGTTTCCCCTTCTCTTTCTTCTTTTCTTTTTTCTGGGTGTTAAACATTTTGTGAATCTGACTTCTTCCCTCTGAAGGCCATTGTTCATGATTTTTCTTTTTATCACAAGCTCTTTTGTTTTCTTTTAAAATCACAACTGAGATTCACTGAAGAATTCTTAATCCTTCTACATTTTCTAAAATTAAGACTATCTTATAGTTCATAAATCCTTATGAAATGTTCACTGTAAGCTATCTCCCTGTTGTTGGAATCATCGCAGTTAAAAATTTTTGAAAGTTTAACATCTCAAACTTGGAATCAATAGAAAACACTGAGGTTTATAGGGAGACAGGATTCAATTTGACTGCTACCAAAAAAAAAAAAAGACCAAAAGTGACCATTACTTGGATACACAGGTGAATTATTCTCTTATCAAGGCTGATAAGAACTTGTATGGCTGGTGACTCAGGGACCCATTCTCTTGCCTTTCTACTCTACTAGCCTTATGTAAGGGGTAGTTACAATCATCATGATCACATCACTTTTACAAGATGGCTACATTGCTGGGGATTTCCACCCCTACCTCTTTATTTGAGTCAATTCCTTTCTGTTGTAGAAAGTTTCCCAGGTCTGTATGGGCCCAGAGTTTTGGACCTGGCCCACGGCGACTTTTTCTCCCCCAAAAATGAATCAGACATTTATATTAACTTCATACTGTTTGGTCCATGTCTCAAGCACATTAATAGCTAGCTCTTTCATCTTAATTCAACCTATTTCTATAATCTACCTGTCACGTGGCCCAGCCCGTGGCTCATCTAGATTCCTTACATGATTCTTCCTCAGGGGTCAGATGGAGACTGGCTAACTCTGCCCTTCTTCTACCTGTCTCTCCTTTGATTCTCCACCCACTTCTATGGTGCTGGACTTAGGCCAAAACAGTTCTTTTATTTACAGCATACAGAGAACATTCTACCACATCTTTCCATAAACCACATTTTATGACTTTTATACTGATTTCTTTGGCTACTCCTGTCTATCAGAGAGGAGTGGAATAATCACCACATATACACGGGGCTCTGCTCTCTTACAATGGATAAATGAAGGAAGACTAGGAAGAAAATAATGGAGAATCTCTGCTTTAGAGGTATGTTTTTCTTCATTGTTGTTTAGAAGATAGGCTGGATCTCTATAAATAATAGCATTCATAATAGCATTGCAGCTATTTCTCACAAAGTATATCTTACTTGGAAACAATCATAGTTCATTTGTATTTGGATCACTCTCCATGAAGTTGTGTGGTCTCATAGACCAGAGTGAATTAATCAACATGGTAATACTGTCCTCTAGGATAGAGAACACACACTTTGGATGTTGTCAGTTGCAACTTTGGCTATGCATTTCAAATAATGCACACTACATAGAAAATGCACCATTTTAATAATGTTTCATCCTAATTAATTCTTGACATAATTCCCAAATCAAGGCATTTTGAATTTTTAAACAAGATTTGTATCTTCTGAACACAAATCAGACCCAGAGATTTCTCTGAGCTCATTAAAGTCCAAATGCGAGTTATCACCACTGAAAATAGTTTCTTATTTCTTCCTGTTCTCTAGCAGATAATGGGAGGTGGGTCAGTGTGATTTAGCTGAGAGGATTATATGTTCACCCCAGAGGCAGATGCTCAGGGAGGGAACAATAGTACTTTGCTGATGCTGCCATGGGTGAACTTTGCTGGTATGAGTGGGTTTTTTTTTTTTTCTATTTAAGTATGATGAGTTCAAAGCTCAAAACCATGAATACAATTTAGGGCTTAAGGACTATGTGAGAGCTATCATCTCTAGTGCCGTAAAGAGGATCCCAGGATTACAATTTAGTGATTTCGGGGGAACATTTCTACCACATAATCATCCATTTTGTGATTCCCATTGTCTCTCTTATGTATATGCTAGCTTATAATGCTTTTATTTTTTTGTCATGAGATAGAGAGGAGGACTCAGCTATGTAACTAGAAAGGAGATTCTGAGAGAGGAGAAGGTATATAAATAGAAAGGAACAAAAGAACACAGTAGATTGGAGGCTATAATGAGCTCAACATGTGAAGGTTTTAGGTGGATGGGGAAAAAGGAAATAAGAATCAAAAAGTTTTATTTAAAAATACCATAATAAAATCTGATATTGTATATGCTAATTTAAAAATTTTAAGTGGAAGAAAATTAAAAGATGGCTTATATGCTTTATAACACTCAAATGTATAAGTTAAGCTGTTGGGCCAATTTCCAAAGTTATTTAAAATAAAGAATATAGCAACGGGTGTCCAATCCTGCTCCTATGGCTTGGATCATGGATTATCTCCTAAGGTCTATCTGGTGAAAAACTGGTACCCAGGGCAGTGGTGATAAGGTAATGGGAATTTTCTGAGGTGGGACCTAATGAAAGGTCATAAGTTTATGGATTCCTACCTTCACAGATGGATTAGAGCCCTGTCTCAGGCCTGTGTAACCCATCTTGGGTTTGATATACATGTTCTAGTTTCCACCATAAGGAGCTGTTCTAAAAGAGTGAGCTTAGGCTCTTCTTGCTGTGTTCCTCCCTTGCTTATGTGCATAAACTCTTCATCCATCTTGTGGCTGGTTCCATTTGGTTCTCTGCCATTGTGTGGTATAACCAGGAGACCCTGGACAGGCCCTGGTGGTACAGATTGTTTAGACCTTATGCCTACCAGCATTAGAATTCTACTTGACCTGGTTACTTAATGCTACCCAGCCTTGAATATTTTGTTACAATAACACAAATTAACTAAGACACTTTTGTGGATATATATTACATATTCAATAAAACCTGAATATTGGGGAGAGGGCACACAGTCAAATCCTAGGCAGACAGCTCAGGAAATTCTTAAACCTTGAATACAAAGGTAAACAGTTGAGTCAGTCACACACACCTTTAATCCCAGCACAGGGAGAGCCAGGAGTGATGACCAACATCCTTTATTCCATAACTCCAGAGACAGAACTTCTTCTGTTTCTGTGAGTTCAAGGCTACACTCCTTTAATCCTAATCTGGAATGGGATAGGGTATATAAAGGTTGTATAAACCAGACAGACACAGAAGCGACTGGCAGAAGCGACCAGGAGAGAGGCTGAGGAAGTTGCAAGGCAGCTGGGTGAGAATTGACTATGGTGCTTCCTCTCTCTGGTATTTCAGCCTTCCCCTGATATTTGGCTCTGAATATCATTCATACTACTACATACTTTTTCGTCTTCATTTCCTCCCAGTTAGTCCTAGTAAAAGCCAGTTCATCTCGGGATAATGTCCTCAGATCTCCCTTCTTTTTTGTGTGTGTGTTTTCTCTAAGAGGAAGACACAGTAATGATTGCCTTGCAAACAATAGAGAATACATGTTTTATGGGGGCTTGTCTTTATGCCCCTTCTAAAGAAGTTAGATCCTGTTTAAACACAGTAGTGTTATACTGTTGGAGAACATAGGTTTCTGAAGAGATAATTATTGGGTATGTTATTCCTGAGTAAACCTGAAGACAATGTGGCACGGAGGAGTTTGGGCTCAGCTGTGAGGGGCAAACTTCCTTGGTAAGGGTCACTAGGGCAGCGACAGACACTCTTTGTTATGGCCTTTGGCGATCATTTCACTAGCCTAGTCTTTTCTGCTTCTCTTGGAGGTTTTTGAAGATCAGCTTAAGGGCTGGAGAAGTAAGATTTTCTATTAGCACCATAGGTGAAATTTTCATTTTAATCTAGCGACATATCAGCCGTGAGGCTTCTGGGGTGCCTGAGAAGCTGCTTCTTCTGCTGTCAGTTTGTCCATTTCTCATGAGAGCAGGGCTGTGGTTGCTATGGGATGGGGTGATAATGAGGCAGAGGAATCAGGGATATAGGTGATGCAGTCAGGAGTACTTACAGGTGGCAAATGGATCAGTGTCTCTCTGTGCCTGGCCAAGGAGAGGAGAATAGAAGGCACGCAGCTCACACCCCTTATCACCATAAAGCACACTGTGGCAATGGATGCCAATCCCTACATGTCTAAAGACTTGGACTTGACATGCTCTGTATATTTATCTATCTTGGCAAATTCCACTTTGTTACTCTATTCCTTTAACATTTTAAGTTTGCATTTGCAAATAAAAAGATATAATAAAATATATAAATAGTACTTTACAGTCCTTTAAAAGGACAAAAAGGTTAGCTTTCAGAGAGTCACTTTCTGTTTTGGCATCAGCCTGGGTTGTTTAGAGATCTCCATGGAGCCCCTTGGACAACAGTTCAACCTAATGTAACCCAGTTCCTCGCTAGGGTCACCCTCATAGATTCCAGGCTGCTTTGACTGCACTAGGTTCTTCCCAGTGCTCCCCAATTCTAGTTCTCTCCACATTCTCTTCCTTGATCTCTCCCCCTTACCTGATCCTTCCTACTCCCAGGCTTGCCTGCCCCTACTCCCATCTCCAGCTCACCCACAAGACTTATTTTCCCTTCCTAGGGTGATCATTTGCCTTCCTTTTTATCTGACCTCTCTGAGTCTGTGTACTGTAGCTTGATTACCATTTATTCAACAGCTAATATTGACTTGTAAGTGAATGCATACCATATTTGTATTTCTGGATGTGGGTTACCTTGCTCGGGATGAGTTTTTTTCTAGCTGCATCCATTTACCTGCAAATTTCATGATGTGATTTTCCCCCCAAACAGCTGAGTAATATTCTACTGTGTAAATGTACCACATTTTCTTTGTCCATTCTTCACTTGAGGTTGTTTGTAATTTCTGGCATTATGAATAAAGCTGCCAAGAACATAGTTGAACAAGTGTCCTTGTGATATGGTAGAGTATCCTTTGGGTGTATGCTTAAGAATGATATAGGTAGGTCTTGAGATAGACCAATTTCCAATTTTCTGATGAACCACCATATTGATTTTCATAGTGGCTATACAAGTTTGTACCCTCACCAGCAATGGAGGAACATCCCCCATGATCTACATTCTCACCAGCATGAGCTATCACCTGTGTTATTGATCTTACACCCCATTGCTAAGGACAACATCCATATATATTATTGAATTAGTAGAAAGCTTGAGCTGGTGCAGGCATGGAGCTTTCACCCTTACATTCTAATTTCTCTTGAAAGGTACTCTGAAAGCTACAAAAAGAGAAACTTGGACACCAGCCCAGCCATAAAACCTTCCACCTACAATCTGTCCTGCCTGCAAGTTGCAATGGGACAATGGTGGGACAGAACTTGTGGGAGTGGCCAATCAATGTTTGGTTTAACTTGAAACCCATTCAGGCCCATACCATGAGAGGGAGCCTATGTTTGACACTGCCTGGATGGCCAGGAACCAGAGACTAGATATCCCAGAGACCTAGGGTAGAACCAACATGTCCAGCAAACAAACAAGCAATTAATCAATGAAATGATTTCTAATCATATTCTGCTGTACTTATTGATCAGTACCTTGTCTAGCCATCAGAGGCTTCCTTAGGCAGCAGATGGGAGTGGGTGCACAGCCATACATTATGGGGGAGGAAGAGAGAGAAAGAGAGAGAGAGAGAGAGAGAGAGAGAGAGAGAGAGAGAGACTAACATTGGAGGTTTTCATTGGGTCCCTTCCACTGGAGATGAGGGACTCCCACAGAAAGAGTGAGAAAAATGATAGGAGACAGAGGGGATGGAGGACACCAGGAGAACATGGTCCACTGAATCAACTAAGCAGAGCTCATTGGGGCTCTCAGAGACTGAAGAGGCAAGCACAGGGCTGGCTGGGACTGGAACCAGGTCTTCTGTGTATATATTATGGCTGTTAGTTTGGTGTTTTGTGGGACTCCTAACAGTGGGAACAGGTGTATCTCTGATTCTTTTGCCTGCCTTGCGTGGCCTCAGTGGAGTTTTGCTTTGTCTTATTGTATGTTTTGTCCAGTTTGACTGTTGTGTCTTAGTGGCTTACTCTTTTCTGAAGCGGAAACAAAGGAGAAATGGATCTGGAGGAGTGGAGAGCTGGGAGGAGTGGAAGGGGAGAAACTGTGGTCAGGATGTATTATATGAGAGAAGAACCTATTTTCAATAAAAAGCCACTTCCTAGGCATTTTAATAAGGAATGTAGAAGAATCATAAACTTTTTTATATTTTATTTAAAACTTTTGCTTGAAGTCATCTAATGAATCTAATATGCTATTTTAATTGGGCTTAAAATTAGTCTATTTATTTAAGCTCTAAATTATTCAGAAAGAAAAATGTGGCACCTACATCATCCTTCACCAGGTTTCTAGGAGAACTTCTTAAAGCATTTGCAGGATGTCACACATGATATTTCCTTTTGTTTTAACTATCAAAATAAGGCCTTGGACAGGAGGCTGGTGGTACATGCCATTTAAATCCTTTGGCTAACAGTATTAGAAAGCAAACTGACCTCTTTACTTTATGTTGCCCATCTTCAGGCATTTTGTTATAGTAACACAAAACAGACTAAGACACTTTCTCTCTTTCACTCTCCCCAGGAAATTCTAATCAAAGCTGGTTCAACTGAGGGTGATGACCTTATAGGTCCACCTTCTCCTCTTTTTCTGACTTGTCCTTACACAAGAGGAAAACATAGTGATGACTGAAGAGCAGAGGGGAAACACTGGGTGTCATCTCTAGACTGTTGTTTTTATTCTCTTGGACTCAGTAAACAGGCTGGTGGTAGAGAAAGTGGACAGGAGTAGTGCATTGAAGCGCTTGGGGGCCAAGACCCTTAGACAATGAAGATGTCACAAAAGGGGATGTCAAGAAGGGAGCCACTGTATAGGAAGAACGGTCACAATTGCTTGGAAACTCTGGTGATAGGTTGATGACATAGAATGAAAATTAATTTTTTAAATTTTGAACATTCCTAGATTATGAAGTCACAGAGAACAATAATCTGGTGTAGCACCCTATTATACTGAATCTCTTGGTAAGTCATATTATTCTTACTCAGGTATAATTAGTATCTTGATTATGGTAGGCACCCTTTTCAAAACACCCTTTTCAAAGCTGACATAATCTTCTCTTTGTAATAGCTACAAATATATAAACTATGTGATATTATGCATATATTCAAGGAAATTAAATATATATCAGTATCTATCTGCTTATCTATCTATCTGTCTATCTATCTATCTATCTATCTATCTATCTATCTATCTATCTATCTATCTGTAAAACTGTCATATCTAAGCAGAAAACTATTATCCAGAAATTTGAAATACCAAAAAGACTACTTATAGCTGGGCAGTGGTGGGGCACACCATTAATTCTAGCACTCAGGAAGCAGACACAAGTGGATCTCTATGATTTCAAGGCCAGCCTGGCTTACAGAGTGAGTTCTAGGACAGCAAGGCTTTGCAGAAAGACCCTGTCTCTAACCTCCCCCAATAAAATAAAATAAAAGACTATTTATTGTAAATACAAAGGAATGTCTTATACATAGTAGGAGCCCAGTAACAGTTGTGAATGGAAAAAGTATATTTTTCCTTTATTAAAAGCTCTTTGCTAGTCTATAGAATTATATTAGTAAAACAATTATCACATACAATAACCACTTTTTCTATTAACTTTAATCTTACGATACCATGATAAAAGAGCAGATCAGATGTCATTGCTATTCCTTTGTTCCCACCAGGAAGCTTCAGTTCAGGGCTTAGAAATTGTTGCTCACAGCTGCCATATAGCAAGGATGAGCAGTTAATGATCCCAATTAAATGGCTATAAAATTCTGTGCTTTTTAATCTCATAGATTACTGGGGTGTGTGTGTGTGTGTGTGTGTGTGTGTGTGTGTGTGTGTGTGTGTGTGTTTGTGTGAGCGAGAGAGAGAGGGAGAGAGAGAGAGAGAACATGTATGTGCATGTGCATGCATACATATTTGTGTACACACTGCACACAGTCACATGTAAAGTATCCTGGTTTTTAATGGTTACAACCCAACCATTTGGTGTAAAACATTCAGTTCTATATTGCCTGGCCACGTGTTATTAAATTTATATTTGTTCTTCTTTTCTCTCCTCAACAGCTCTCTCTGTTGGCTCTGGAAGATTCCTTGAAGGTGAAAGAAACTCTCTGAAATGAGAAAAAATAAGGTTTATTGAGAAGCTGCGAGCTCTCTGTTTCTTTTGGAGAACTGCCTTAGGTTTGGTCAGTCATCTTGCACGTGTCCTACGCTTTATAAGAGTCTGAGTGAGTTTGCTAATGTAAGTATTTGAGCCTCCATTTCTCCCTGTACTTGGCAACAGGCTCCCAGTTCTTCATGTGGAAATGGCCAGTGGGATGACAAACAGAGACGAGAAGGAATTTCTTGGCAGAAGTAAATAATCCAAAGACCTGAAACAAATTGTACTCCAGGGTCGTGCTGCTTCCGAACAGTCTGGAGAAAATAGCTGTGATAAGAGTATACTTTTCCTGAGAGATTCCACATTCAGTTTTTGCCTTACAAGTATGATTTCTTCCTGTGGTTGCAGTCATTAGCTGCTGGAGAGAGTAAATCATGAACTGATCTTTCCAAATGACAATTTTCCTTCTCGTTTCCTCTCACAAACTTGTATGAAGAATAAGAATCACAGGTATGTTGTCCTGTTCTTGCACTCTAGAAGCTGAGAACAGGGAGAATGCAGTAATGCTTTTTTATTACTGCTGTTTATGCATTGTTACTGAGAACCACTGTGCTTTTGGGAATAGCCCAGCCATGTGCCAGCCTTGGCTTATTGTCTGTCCATCAGCAAGACCTGCAGGGGAGGCCTTGCCTCAAAGCACAGTCAGAGATGACTATAGTACATTTCTGCAGTTTTCTCCAGGAGAAGATTGCCTGTTCCTAGCAGAAACCAGTGAGGACAAACAGCTAAGGAGCATCCTCAGACACAGTCCTTTTCTTTGGGGCCACCAGAAGATACTTCCTGTCATATTGCTTTCTCTCATGGCTCCTTGGTTTCTTGGTCACCACAGCCTGCATGATAGTTTCTTAGGAACACAGAGCATAAGGCAGAAAGGACATGGAGTCTCTGGAGAAAGGAAAGAGGCTGCTGATAACATGGATGGAAATCCAATGTCCAGAACTATTGTATGGGTTCTCTCTCTCTCTCTCTCTCTCTCTCTCTCTCTCTCTCTCTCTCTCTCTCTCTCTCTCTCCCTTGTGAATGCATGGAAGTCAGTGGCAGACATCAGGACGTCTTCCTCAATTACTTTGTGTGCGTGCGTGTGTCTGTGTGTGTGTCTGTGTAGTTTTCTTGTGTGAATGCATGTGGTGGCCACTGACAAACATCAGGATGCCTTCTTCAATCACTCTCCACTTTATTATTGTAAACAGTCTCGTTGAACCTGGAGTTTGCCATTTCAGCTACTCTGGCTGGTCCTGTGCACCTCTGTGATCCAGCTATCTCTGCTCACAGCATGGATGGGGTTATTCATATGTACCTCCATGGCTGCTGGTTTATACACTCAGGTTCCTAGGCTTGTGCACCAAGTACTTTTCCCACTAATCCTTCTCACCAGACTCTTGGGCTTTATTATTTTTTCTTTAATAGATATATTGAGATAAAACTTACATACAGTTATCTATTTACACTTAATGTTTAAAATCAGTGGGCATGCTTTAGCTACAAACCAGCAAAACTGTCACTACTGTCTCCATAGAGAAGGGAACATGTCTATTTCTCCCCCAGATTTTCTCTTGCCCATTTGGAAACTAACCCTTTTCATCCTTTTCCATTGTTCTAGGAAACCAGTGACCAGATGTGTCATTAGGAAAGTTTGCATTTTTCAGAATTTTATAATTATAATTTTATAATTGTTGGTCTCCCTTGCAGCATCATTTTACTGAGATATGTTCATGCTGTCACAGATTTCATTCATCATTTTTCTTTTGTGAATATCACAGATTAAAAAAATCTGTGCACTCTTAGGTATACATTTGAGTTATTTTCAATTATTTGTCATTTTATGTATGGGCATTTGTATACAAGTCTTTGTATGGCTATATACAACTTTTCACATGTATATTTATATGCATGTATCTTAATGTGTCATGAGAAAAAGGAGAGATAAAATTAGATACTATTTTAAACTGAATAAAACTGAAACTGCAGCACATTACAATTGATGAGATGTTACCAAGCCATTATTTAGAGGGATATTTATAGACAAAATGACTATAATAGAAAAACACAGAGGTCTTTTAATTAGTGATCTTAGCTTTTATTGCTAAAGAAATTAGTAAAAAGAAGAGAAAATGAAATGCAGATAATAGAGAAGAAAGAAAATCATAATGATCTGGGCAGAAGTCAAAGGAATTAAAAAAATCATAGATCACATCAATTAAATAAGGTCTAATATAACTGATAAAGAGAGAAGGTACAGATGATCAATGCCATAGGTGAGACAGGTGACATTTGTTAAGATTCCACAGAGCCGAAAGAGATAAGGAATATTATACATAATTCTGGGTCAATAACTTGGATAACTTAGATAAAAAAGATCAATTTTATACATAATGTATCTAATTTACTTGAGAAGAGAGGCAAACAAAATGCCTATTAAATAAATAAATTATAGCTTTCATCTTCATACTCAGAACCAACCACACCACATTGGCTTTATTGGTGATGAATCACGGCAAATATTCAAGGTAGAAATGATAGGAACTGTGTAAAGTCCTAGAGAAAATGAAAAGATAGTACTATATCCTGATTGGTTCTATAAGACTAACCTTTTTTTAAAAAGTTATAAACAGAAGAGCAATAATAGAAAAATTGCAGAGCTAAAGATTTCCTTAATAGAATTTTATTAAATCTAACCCATGTATGTGTGTGTGAGTAAATTATACTACCAGAGCATGTCCAAGCCTGGTGTGGTCTCCTAAGAATGCAAGGTTGATGATACCTTCGAGAAAATAATGTTCCCAAACACTAAAGTTTTATGAGGATTCCTGCTGTATGACGTCAATTCATCAGACCATCTGTTTGAAAACTTCTCACATCTGAATGACCCTCAATGCCTTAAGCAGAGCTACTGCAACAATGATGGAAGAATCCATCTGTTTGTTGATGATCTAGTTGGTAGAGATGAAACCATATGGATCATCTTACCCAATGTGACTGAGTCATGATGAAGGATCCGAGTTAGTTGAGGAAGTGTCTACATTCTGAGTGTGGGACTCCACATCCTGTAAACTATGGGTTTGGATTAATGCAATGGTTATACACATATGGGAAACTAACAAAATGTAGCACATATATTTTCTGGCACCTGGGGACGTCTCTCAGAAAGTCTGCATTCTCTTACAAGCTGGTTGATATGTGTAAAAACAAAAGAAAGCTCATGTAAGAAATGTGATTTTGTATGTTTGTTATGGCTTAAAGTTAGGGATATTTTACCTTTTCTGATAACTTTCTCCCTTGTCTACATTCTAAGAGGGATGTCATTGGTGTGCACACAATGTGTATACATGATAATGAATATCTAATTTTTTTTGTGGATTTTTTTTTCTGCCATGCAAGTGTATTGATTTAGTGATCCTTAACAAGAATGTATGGTCATAGATAAAAAAGAAATAAAAGAGATATCGAGAGTAAAACTCCAGAAAATCTTAGGTACTTACACAAATGTCAGTAGCATTAAAGTAAGTGCTTTGTAGCTGAGGAGGCGGCTTTGTTTGTAAAGTACTTACCTGCAAGGCAAGCATGGGGACCTGGGTTTGGATCCCCTGTGTCCCCTTAATACTGGCATGATAGTGTGCACCTGTCTTTCCAGTACAGGAGGATTTCTGTATCATGGTGGCCAGCTAGTCTAGTCATTGGTGAGTTTCAGGTTCAGGAAGAGACATGGCCTCACAAAATAATATGGATGGACTGGATAGATGGCTTAGCACTTAGGACCACTTGCTACTCTTCCTGAAGATCCAAGTTCAGTTCTTAGCACCCACATCACAGGGTTTATAACTGTAACTCCAGCACTAGGAGATCTGACGATGCCTCTGGCCTCAGTGGACACCTACATTCGTATCTCCATAGAGATATGTTCATACCTACACATAACTTAAAATAATAAAATTGAATATTAAAATAATAATAAAGCAGAGAACTACTATGGAAGACACTTTCCCCAATATTAGTGATTGGCTTAAGGGACATGCATTACTTCTCCTATGCACACGCACACATAGACAAAGCAAACATTTTGCACATGGCTCCCCAATTTTTCTCCTAATGGTTCCCATTTGGCATGATGAGTGTGTTTATTTTCTCCCCAGTACTTGCTCAGAATGATTTTCTCCTTAATGCTCTTTTTCCATATTATCTTTTGTGAATAAGGCACTTTACTTTGAGATCCCTTTTTATAACTGATTTTAATTACTGGTGGCAACTACAGATGTCCTTTTCTCTGGCACAAAGACTTGGTTGGAGTAAAAAAATCACAGCTAGTAGCTAACAAGAACACCCGGTTATGGCTCAAAGTTAACAATTCAGGAACAATCAGAACAATTGGAGCTGTGAGCCTACAATGCGACCCCATTTATTCTTTTCATCCTGTTTCAGCAGCATTTCAAAAGCAATTTATTCAACAGGCAGGTGGTATGGTGATCTGCGGATTATGTAACATTTCTTTGTTAGCTTTTAAAACCTTTAGGGAATGTCTTTGTTAGCCCAGTGGTTAGGATCACATTACATTCAGAATTGTAGCTATCACATATTCTATTTCCCCAAATTATACTCTAGGTATTTTTTTCCTTTTTTAATGTTAAGCCTGTGACTATACTGTTTATCTTTTAAATTGCTCTTATAACAAAGTGATGTATGTTCATCAGAAAGCAGCCCCCCTCCCTCCCTCAGAGCCCCATGGCATACTGTTCCATTTTATGTAGGCTGGGACTAGAATCTGGCAAATTCTCAGATGCGAAGTGCTACCCCATCAGTGCCCTGTTCATTTTGGTGGGTCTTCAGGAGGCAGAGAGATGTGTTCCTGTGGTCAGTATACCCAGTGGACTATCTGCAGTTCCATCATTATCTCTGGCTGACCATAGGTGTGGATCTTTTATGTTTCCTGAAGACTCTAACTTCTCTGTCTCACTTCTTAGCAGAATGCCACTGGTGTGCACGCAGTGCAGGCCCGATGTGAGCTTAAAGAATAAATGTCTATTTCATGTTGTCTTCCTTCCTCCAGGAAAAAAGCTCTGGTTTAGTGCTTGCTAACCAATGACATCTGGACATGGATTAACCAATAGCATCTGGACACAGATTTAGAATGTTATCTCTGAGCTGTTTCCAAACAGTGACCATAGGTTGACAAACTCCTAATCCAAAACCCTGAAATCTAAAGCTTTTTGAATGTCTACTTGATAACTAGAAAATTCTATAATATTGGACTTGATATATTATTAAATTATTAAAAATATTTTATCAAATTACTTTCAATTTAGAGGTATAAATTGTAGGTGAAACAAATTTTATATTTAGACTTAGGTTCTATCTCTAAGATATCACTATGTATGTACAAATATTTCCAAAATATAAAACTGAAAAATATTCATCTACAACTTGTTTTTCAGATCTGGATAGGTGAGATGAAGAATAAAAGGACATTTATTAAATACCTAATAGCATACAATGATATATATATAGCATTATATATAATAATATATATTATTCATTTTTCCTCTGAATGGAATACAATGTTAAATATTCTGCTGAGAATCTAGAAGTCTCCCTGTAAAGTCTTGGTTGATTGTTTCATGTGCAAAGATGCTGCCTGCCTGGCCTGGACAGCCAGATCCAGTGAAACCCACTGTCCAGAACTTATATTACAATTTCCTTGATTTTAGAAAAATTATGAAAGTCCTATTTACCATCTACAGACAAACTAGAGTAGAGGAAGCTGTGAAGGGCATAGATTCCCTACCCTCATCCCCATGTCCCTAATACAAATCCCCAGAAACAATGCTACTGTTGCTTTCTCCTTCTTCTCTTTCTTCCCTTTTTTCTCTTTTTGAGAAGGGGTCTCATGTAACCTAGGCTAGCCTCAGACTTGCTGTGTAGCTGTGGATGACCTTGATGAAGTGCTTGGATTACAGGCATGTGCCACAATGCACAGATCAACATATTTTGATATGTAAATTCTATGTATTTTCTATGTATGTATGGGGACAGCCTGCATGCCCCATTATCTAGCCCCCCAACTTTGCTAACATAAAATAGATACATTTATTCAAAATGACACCAATTATTTCTTCTTGAAATTATATTTTCTTGTATCTTAAACACTATTCCTTGCTCATGGTCTTATCTCTCACCTTTTCTCTTTGTTTTTAGGGAGGGTCAGTCAAAGGACAAACTCTGGTTTCAGTCCTTCCCTACCACTTTGAGGTATGGTCTTTGTTTTTCAGTCTCTGTGCTGTGTACATCAAGACAATGACCTACAAGCTTCCAGAGGTTCCTCTGTCTCCACCTGCCATCTCACCACAGAAATAGTGGGATTACAAATGCACACTAGCTTACATGTATTCTAGGAATTCCAACTCAGAGCCTTAGCTTGTGGGGCAAGCACTTTATCTGCTATATCATTCCCTGGCCCTTACTTCCTGTTTTTTCATGGAGTGTTTCTTTTCTGCTCATTCCTTTAATATTTGGGTCTCGGACTGGCTGGTGGTGGCTCACATCTTTAATCCCAGCACTCGGGAGGCAGAGGCAGGCGGATCTCTGTGAGTTTGAGGCCATCCTGGTCTATAGAGCAAGATTCAGGCCAGCCAGGGCTACACAGAGAAACCCTGTCTCAAAAAAAAAAAACAAACAAACAAACAAAAAAAAACAAAACAAAAACAAAAACAAAAAAAAAAAACAAACCAAAATAACAACAACGAAAATAGGTCTCCATAGCTGCACTTTTGGTCTCTTCTTCTCATTCTACTTGCTCTGTGGTCTTTTCAGCTTGCAGATAGATGATTCACACCTGCAGCTCCTCATGGAACAGAATCAATTGCATTAGGAGCACTGTGGCCTCCTTACGTTGTCTCAGACGTGAGAATTCCATGCCCGTTTGTGACCCTTGCACTTACTACTCAGTGTACTTCTATTTGGAAGGGTCTTTCTCAGATTTTTTTTTTTTTAAGAATAATTCTCCATTATTGAGATCCCATTTTTTAAATAGCATCTTCTCAGAAAATGTCTTAATCTTCCTCTAAGTATCAAACCCCCTGGCAGACATGAGTAGGTAAAGGGCCAACTGTAGCAATGCGTCAACAGAAGACAAACCAAGCCAACACACCAATGAGATTTTGACGGACACCCAGACTAAGGGATCATAATGAATCTCACCTCTCCACCTCATTCCTTTGTCTGGGTATATTTTGGGTATAATTAAAAGTGAGAGCAGATTAAGAACTACATGGTACTTGGTATTTGTGACCAAGTTAGTTTATAATAAGGCAATTTTCAGACTATCTGAGAGAGCCAGAGAGCTAGCCAGGACACACCAACAGCTGGTCTGGTATAGAGATGATTGTGGTGCAGACCTGGCACAAGGGATTTGAGTTGGTTCCTAAATGCTACCCATTCTGGCAGCAGGCTCTCTACCCGGTACATCTGGATGCTGCTTCTTGTGAACAGGGCATCTCCTCTCCAAATTTTTATCTGATTGGGTCCTACATGCTGATTTCTCCATTCATGTCACTCTCTTCTGAATTGATGCTTTGCTTGGATGTAACTTATCACTAAAATAATGTCACATGCTTACTGAGTGTGAAATGTTCCCTAGAGACTCATGTGTTTGAACATGTGTTCCCTGGTTGGTACTACTACTTTGCAAGTGTGTAGAAACTCTCAGAGGTCTCACTGGAGGAAGTCCCTCACAGGCTTTGGGGGACTTACAGCTAGGTCCCATTCCTGTGTACTCTCCACCTACTGTTTCACCAAGAAGGGAGGAGGGAACGGGTCCCAACTATACACTCTGCCCCCACGTCTTCTCTCTTCCATTGTAGACTTGAGCAGTTGCCTTAGTTGATTCTTATTAGATATTTGGTCACAGTGCCAACAAAACAAACACACTTGTTTTCTAATTGGAAGGGATACAAGTAAAGTAGGTTCCTGGTTTCCTTCATGGGGGTAGGATTCATAAAGGAGAACATTTCCCAGCCATGTAAAGAAATGTCTAAAAGTACCAGGAGCCATAAAGAATGATGCTCCTTCTGAGGTGGGCACTGACTCCAACCCGACCTTCTGCTCTTATTTGTAGCATCTCTGTAAGTGGAACACTGAGCTAGCTCATGCTCAGATCCTTACTAATTAGGTATGATCCTTGGTATCAGCCAGTATATCCTGACTATGGTAAGCATAGCAATCCTATATACAAATCCAGCCTCGGGCATGTGCCATGAGAGTCTTGAAAGCTTTTCTTTCTGTGATCTAGGCAATGTGCTCTGCATGCAGTGTCTAAGAAGCTCTGTATTCATTATGTAAATTTACCAGAACAACAAATTCATGCAAATATTGTAAGTCAGAAAAACCAGGGAGGTTAACTGGAGGATCCAGGATTCTGGGCAGTCTGCTCCCAATGCTCCTTTTGGTCACCCCATATGCCACAGTTCTCTCTCACAAGGTGATAGGAGGAAAATAGAGACTTATTGGCTATTCTGAATACAATCTGGTAGAACTGAGTGATACCACTTATATTCTCCAAGCTCCTTAGGGAAGATGAATTGAACTAGTCTGGCCTGGATATCCTGACTATGAGACATGTAGTTTATCTTTCTACAGGTCTTTTCAATACCCTCAGAGTCACAGTCTACTCATGAGTGGTTCATCACTTTTGTTTATAAATTGCCAAATGTATTTTTCCTTTTAAGCTAAATGCCTGCAGTCTGTGTGGTTTGCAAATGAAGACGCAGGCTGTACTTCTCCAGTAGACTCTATTAAAGCCTACTGCATAAGGTTCTCACTATCTGTCTGTTAGTTTAGGATTTCTGTAAGCTCCCGAATTGCTTTGGTCCTTGGCTCAGGGTTAGAGACACATCACCATTCTGGTGAGACATATTTTTTTTTATTCCAAAAGAGCAGATTTATTCACTTCATCTTTGTAATTTGGGTACCATCACCACAGAGTAGGATTTATAGGGATATAATATTTATAGGGATATTGGTAACAACTCTTAGAGACACACAAGGACTAGTGGGTGAATGTAGGAGCAAAATTTATCAATGGTAAAAGCTCTGGGATATTTAATCTTTACGTCTCAATACAGTTCCTGACACAGTAATTAAGAAGCATTCTTATCATAAGGAATTTAGGCATCATTTTCACTTTTAAAAACAGCTGTCAAATTTTAATAATCAAGTGACATCTGCTTCTGAAAAGACACTTCTGAAAAAAAAAAGAAAAGACATTTCTGGTTCTTGCTTCCATTTATTTATGACAGAACAAAGGTAATAAGATTGGCATTAAAAAAGCCACTGGGCTGGACTGAGTGTGTCTATGTCCTCATTTCATAAACAACAGACACATTTGGGGGTTGCAGAAATTAAAAACTGAGTATCTATGTGAATCTGGGAAACCCAGGCTTCACCAAACCTGAGGCTTGTATATGCAGCTACCCGACAGGATATTAACATAAGGATTTTAAGATGCGCATATTAACAGTCAAGTCTGCCCCAATGGGTAGCAAACAGTGGAGTCTTCCGAGGAACTTCACCAGCAGGTTTGCAAGTGAATGAGGTGTCTCTGGCACTGGGCCAAAGGTTCTCAGATTTTTGTTTCTCTGTCATTTCTAATAATTAGAACATAGTAGGTGCTTAAGTGCTGACTTAGTGCATTTGTGGGGAACAGATGAAAAAAACAAAAGTGAAACTTTTTATTTTTAAATTGGAGGTAGGAGACTCATTTCTTGAATCTGTACTATTTACTTTTTCAAGGTTGACCAGACTAGTTGCTGTTTAGGGGAAAGTTTCTGCCCTCTGGTGGCACGGGCAGAAATGAAC
This sequence comes from Sigmodon hispidus, assembly GCA_004025045.1. Classification (NCBI taxonomy): domain Eukaryota; kingdom Metazoa; phylum Chordata; class Mammalia; order Rodentia; family Cricetidae; genus Sigmodon; species Sigmodon hispidus. Next base: position 62,061 of record PVIH01010371.1, read on the forward strand.
TTCCAAGCTGAGTGATCCTTGACTAGGCTGCTCTGTCTAAATGCATCCTTATTCAGGTGCTTAAGGAATATGCTGTGAGTTGAGGACTGATAAATTCCATTTGACTTCCTATGAAATATTAATCTCATTAATTTCAACCTATTAGGGTAGAAGGCCAGCTGGAACTAATATTTATATTATATATTAGTTATATATAAATATATGATATATATTACACATATAATATTTATATTTCAAATATCAAGTAGGTAGCAGCCCTGATAACCAGTACTTTTTAAGATTTATGTATTTATTATGTATACAGTGTTCTGCCTGCATGACAGAAGAGGGCACCAGATTTCATTATAGATGGTTGTAAGCCAGCATGTGAGTGTTGGGAATTGAACTCAGGACTGCTAGAAGAACAGCCAGTGATCCTTTGAGCTATCTCTTCAGCTTCCTGATACCCAGTATTTACATGGCTGTCACATCCTAGCTTTGGTGGAGGGTTGGTTTCTGCCAAGGACTGCATTTGATGAGAAGTGTACTGTTAACTTCAACTAGGTTTCCAGAAGAGTCACCCAGAAGTGGCTGAATGTGCACTTGTGTAGCACAAATTTGGATTGTCCTGAAAGAGACTCAGAGCCAGATATCAGGGAAAGGCTGAAATATCAGAGAGGAAACACCACAGTCAAATCTCGCCCAGCTATCTTCCAGTTTCCTCAGTCTCCCTCCTGGTCGCTTCTCCCCTGCTGGTTGTCTATGCTGCCTTAAATACCCTTCTCACTAGCTGTATCCCATCCAGGCTAGGATTAAAGGCAGGAACTACTCTATTTGGTAGTCAGCTTTGAACTCACAGAAACTCAGAAAGTTCTGTTTCTGGAGTTATGGTATTAAACATAGGTCGGTCACCACTCCCAAGCTTTCCCTGTGCTGGGATTAAAGGTGTGTGCCATTGAAGCCCAGCTGTTTGTCCTTGTACCCAAAGATCAAGAAATTCCTGAGCTGTCTGCTTAGGTTTTGACTGTGTGCTGTCTCTGGATATTTCAGGTTTTATTAAATATATAACATATCACCACATACCTGACTTTGGGCCATTGAACCATTTATCCCCAAAGCAGGTTAGTATTAATGTTGCAAAAGAAGATTTTAAAGTGTCAAGAGAAACAGGGTCCAGAGCTGGTGTGTTTTATTTTTCCTCTGCAATAAGGATGCTCACCTCTGTCTAAGCTCAAACCAATAGGTACTGAGAAATAAATGTCTGAACTTCCAATTTCTATTCAATTGACAGATCAGATTAAAAACAAAAGAAGGCTATTGGTTATTAGTCATTTTGTTAAAATTATCTATAGTGTTTACTACTTTGCAAACTTGGTTACATGTTTTTGAAAAGATGGCATAAAATTCTTCAATTATAATTTTTTATTTTTGCTGTGTAGGATGGCATTTTATATTCTTATTAGACACAATCTCAGATGCATATATGCTCATTATTCCAATATCTTTTATCTTACTTCTTTTATCAACCTATTATGGAGTTATACAGAGCAGAAAGCTTCTAAATAGAATTTAGTGACCAATTATACAGGAATAAAATTGTGGTTTGTGGATAACTCTCTAGGTTTTGGCCTGGAAATCTGTGCTAGTTAACATGTTCTTTTCTTGGTGACAGAATGCCTATGAGAACTAACTAAGGAAGAGATATGTGCTTGGCTCACTGCTTCAGAGTTATCAATCCATCATGGTGGAGAGAGGATGGTAGAGCAGACCAGTTTGTCTCATGGACAGTGACAAGCAGAGCCAAAGAGTAATACAAGAAAGTGCCAGGACAAGATATGACCCAAGTGACCTACTTCCTCTACCCAAATCTCACCTCTAAAAGCCTCTAGAACCTTTCAAAATAGTATAAATTAGCGAGGGACCAAGCTTTCAAAACATTGGCCTGTGGGATTGCCTTTGATAATCAAACCAGAGCAGTGGCTTAGTCTGTTTGTGCCACTGTAGGGACTAAGTTATTGCTAAAGAATGAAATTATTTTCTTATAGTCTAGGGGCTGTGAAGTCCAGAGTGAAGATGCCAGCAGATAGTGTGGTAAGGGCTGGTCTCTGCTTCCAAGACAGTTCTGGATCTTCTGATAGGAGAAGATGGAGGAACAAGTGAAGAAAGAAGCTACTTTTAAAGGATTCTTAATCCCATTCATGAAAAGAGCTACTTTATTATCTGAGCATCTCTTAAAGCCCCACATCTTAATATCACATTGGCTCATTAAGAATTAGTACTTGAGCATCAGATGGGACTATAGCAGGTGGTAATAGTAATTTCAGAACTAAGACAAACTGAAGTTTATAAGAGAGTAGACTAGATGAAGTAAGCCAACATTTATTCATCTGTTTATTTATTTACATAAGTATTGACTTGTGTTTTATGTGTCAGGCACTAAACTAGGCATGCTACATTTTTTTGTAGGTTAGGTCTGAGATATGTTAATTCCAAAGCTCCATCAAATATTTGCTTTCAAAGCACCAGTGTGTAAAGACAGATCATGATGTCCATATGAATGAAACTGAATGTAGGAGGCTCTGTATACTATGCACTGGATGTTCAATTTAATAAAATCTCTAATTGTGTTTGGAAAATTTTCTAGTGGTAGGTGGGTTTAGGATAACATATTAGTATGATTTACGAATCACAAGTTTAAAAAGTTATGTAATGCACCCTTGTATCTGGAACATCTTGTGTATTAGAACCAGGCTTTAATACAGCACATCCTCTTCAAAGGTGTAAAAGTAGCAGAATTTATTGAAACTACAAGTTAACTTGAATTCCTAGGCTGTCTCCCCATAGCAGAAGCTCTAGGGTGGTTGTAAGATTCTACATTTAACAAGCTCTTTGGATGATTATGTTACTGTGTTTTGAGAAATGTTTCTGCTTGCTCTATTAATTCAAACTGCAGTAAGTAATAAACAACAAAACGCCATAAAACATACTGTGCTCCAGGCTGGGAATGGGAAGTTGGCCCATCTCTGTTAAGTTATTTGAATGTGATTTTATTTAAGTGCTTCAAGTTATTGTCTTAAATATAGTTAGAACACTGTTTTACATTGTATTGCTAAGCTAAGAGAAGTTACTTCCATAGACCACAGACCATCTCCCTGTCTAAACTTCTTTGTCTTATATGTCTAGGTAGACGGACAATCTTCTATAGCTTTGTGTTTCTAGTTAGACCATCTACTAGATGTTCTTGAGTACCTGTACCCCGTGTTGGTTTCTTGATCTTAGGGGTTGATATTAATTATCTCTGAATGGCCTCTGGGTTCTTTGTCAGCTCATTAGGTTAGGGAACACTTACTGACAGCTTCTTTAGGAACAGGAGTAATCATAAACAATCTTTCTTGTTGTCCTTAACACAAAAGCTATAAATCTATTTATTTTGACTCTGCTGACATTCATTTCTTTTCTAAGAACCATTAAGAGTCTGTAGCAAAGCACAACAGTCTTTGATTTGTAGACACATTTTGGGAGTGTTCTAAGGGAAAACCCTAGGACCAGGTCTGATTCATAAGGAAATTATTATTTCTTCCCTTCCCCACTCAGGAACACCACCATTAATTTATTTCTTGCTGACAGCTGAAGAAGGTTTGGGAAGGTATTCAATTTTAGAATGATAGACTCAATATAGATTAAGAACTGATCAAATTCAGAATGGTTTAGGATTAAGAGACACAAACAAAATCAAAAACAAGGCTACATCGAACTAAGGTTAATACTGACAGTATGAACAGCATAACAAAAATCATTGTATTAGATGATATAAGTCCTCTGACTAGCATTAGAAGATTGTTTCCAAATTGAATATTCAATAGATAATATAATGAGTAAGGGTATAATGGGGCATTATATTTAAGCCAGTTAGAAAATTATTAAAATTTATGGTCAAGCAACGTACAAACAATTTTTCATAAAAATATCCTGAGTTGACAACTAGATTAAATGGAAAAACATGTAGGAGATTGGAAGAGGGCCATTGTGAGTGGAAAAGTACACACTGAAACAGAAATTAGTGTCATGAAACATGAGGTGGTTGGAGGATTTGGATGTTACCCAAAGGCAAGCGAAGAAATCCCTGCTGCTGCAGAATGTGAGTGAAGAGACACATGGCTGGTAAGCAAAGGCGGACCCCGAGGAGCTGGCTGTAACCACCTAGGTGCACACAAGCCTTTCTCATAATGGAGAGCCACTGCCAAATGCTGATGACTGTATTTAGTCATTATATCCTACATTCCCGCTCTTATCTTCCTGATCTAATAATGCCTTAGCAAAATATTAATAATCCCTGCTCAGTATGAGTTGTTGAGACCAAGCCCTGGGCAGCAGCCAGCATGACTGGCAGTCTTGAACAATATTTACTAACTGCTTGCTTGATTGTTGCTCTGGAGTTTTGACATGAATTCATATTGACTTGACGAGCTTCTCATACTTACATCTTACTTTTCCATTTTCTTCAAAAACTGGAATAATATTGGCCACTCTTACGTTGCAGCTATGAGAAACTCCAGAACAGAGTGACCATTTCAAGTGCTGGTGAATGTGTGTTAAAACTGAACTTCATGCAGCTGATAGATTAAACGCACTCTGAAAAGCGTTTATCAGTGTCTTAAAAAGAAAACCCACATTTGCCATATGGTCCAACCATCCCACTCTGAGTTATTTACCTAGATAATTGAAAACATATTCCCCACAGAAATATGTATACAAATGTTTATAGTGGTTCTGCTTGTAACAGCCAGGGGCTGGAAAGAGTCCTAGTGCCTGCCCATCAATAGATGAACAGAAAGAGACAAACAATAGCAATGAAGTCCAACTAAATAATATAAAAGAAAGAGCTACTGATGCTTGGCAACACAGGTGATTCTCAAAATCAGTATGTAGACAGCAAAGCCAGGGAGAAAAAAAAAAGAGCATATCTGTTACTTAAAAATCTCAGGAACTGATCACTTCATAAAATAGTTCAACAACTTCTGGCAGTGTAGACAGGAAGGGGAGGAAGGGTTCACATCAGTGCACAGACATTAGGGCAGACAGATGTATATCATGATTTTGGTTATGGTTTCCCGGGACATGTTTATCATATGCCACTAGTCATCAGGTTGCAGAATTTAAGTATCTTCAGTTTACTTTATGTTAATTATGCTTCAATTAAGGTAAAAAGTGGGGAAGAAATAATTAGAATCTTTCAGCATTAGCTGGAAGAGAAAAACCGATATCAGAAAGTGATGTACAATTGTTCAATTTAAACTGGGCTGCACCCCAATAGATCTAAAGCAAACTGAAAATGCCCTTAGGCAAATTGCACTGAATGGCCTATCTAACATTACAGTTTAGTGTCTTTGTGTTCCGTTTTCTCCCTAGTAAATCCATGGTTAACCCTGAGCTACAGCTTCCAGAATCATGACAGAGGACAGATCTATATCATTAGCCAGGGGAAGAATCAACATTTGAAATTCAGAGTGCAATTTCTATGGAAAGCCATTATCTTTTATAACATCATACTGTTGAAAGGCCTGTACCATGATAAGTGGAGACTGTCTCATGCATGAGTAACCAGCAACTGCAGAAGGAAAATGAGGCTGTTAACATCCCTTCTCAGACTGATTTAAACTATATCTTTAGCTAACAAATACATCATTAGTGACTGGTAAGCAATATCATTATCTGATGAGCAGAAACAGCATGGTAGAGAGATGGCCACAAAAAACAAGAGACCATCAGCAAGATGGTCAATAAATGCTGGACCAAGAGGAAGGGGATAAGAGAGATCCAGGGGGCAGTTCTTATTCAACTGCTGGTGTTAACCAGGGTGCACCTCCATCTTTACTCAGAGAGCTGATAATTAGGTCTGTAACTGTGAATAGAAATAGGTATATGGAAACCTTGATTCTCACAAAACTTCCTTGCTAAAAACAATTTACATTAATCGAGTGCTATTTGGACCCAGAATACATTGCCTGTCTCTAGTTTGGAAACTTACGGTCATAGTTCTTAAATGCAAATTCCAGTGTTCCAGCTAAGATAATCAAAAATAAAAAGAATATATATTTTCTAAATAAAGGGCAATGAAGGTCTGAAGACTGTCCTTTAAACTGTATCCAGGAAACAAAAAGAATGTCTCTGTTATGTTCATGCATAAATGAACAATTAATTCTACTAACCATTGTCTCAATACTACACTAGCTTACACAAATGGATCTGTCAACCTCATTATCTGCATAAAGAACACATTCAAAGCAGTTTAGATGGTTTCATCTGCAAAAAATGTTCATCAGTGATAGACATACTTTTCATAATGTTTTTTTTTGTGCTAGAATCAGCCTTTGAGGCTATAGATTATTGAGATCATTTTGGCTCCAGAGAATGGTACCTGTCCGGCATCTGCTGGGCATTCTTCTGCAGCAGGCATAATAACCTTGATAAGCACATGCTCTAGCAATCCCTTTTCAAATGGGGATGGTTTAGGAGCTAAGCATCTAAAGTGCAGATTCTAGAACATACTAGAAATAAGCACTACCAGATGTTCTGGAACCGAGCTATGGTATTAGACCAGCAGATATTGGAAAGCATCCTTTTATTAGGAAGAAACAAAGCACTGAACTTTATTATACTATTTGGTCAGATTGGAGGAAGGGGCAAAACCCAAATAGAGAAGACAGAGAACTTTAAAAAAAAATGTTTTACAGAGGTATGAAAATAAACACTTAAAAAGGGGTCACTAATCATCTTGAACAATTTGCTTGTGCTTTCTTGCAGCCAATCAGTTGCACCATCTGAATGGAAAAAAAAAAAAAAAAAAAAAACAACAACAACAAGAAATATAAAGGAAATGACAGGACTGCTCCTAGGTATGGTGGAGGAGAAAATTTATTGTAGATAAAAGGGAGAGCATAGCCAGAGGCAGGGGCATCTGGGAGAATCGAGAGTGAACATGACCAGACTGAGCTGTGCAGTGTGAGGAGAGGAGAGAGGGGAAGCCAGGAGCAGCAGCCTGGTACAGGAGACCCAAAGGTACAAAAAGAATAGGTAACCAAAATAGTTGGATTATATAGGGAAGTGCAACTCAACCTCCTGGGCTGGAGAGTTTAGGATAGAGGGAGGGGTATGCCAGCCAAGAGGGCTCTGAGAGATGCAGGGTGTACCAGCCAGCCAAGTTCACTTTCTTGTTATATAGAGACTTCAGCCATTGGTCCTAGGTTTGGAACCTAACACCATCCATGGGACTGGATTTGCCAGACACAGCCTCTAGATCTACTCCAGTGTCTTCTTTGCCAGTGGTAGCAGAGGACTGACTCAAAGCAGGCCCTTCTCATCAGCAGGGTGGCTATCACAGGGGTGTGTGTCAGAAAAGCAAAGCTATTCACTACTCTCCAACACTTCTGAATCTAATTCTGGAGAGTGGAGCTCAGCAGTCTGTTTTAACTGCCACCTTCCCTAGTGATTGTGATACATACTGAAGACGGGGCTTCTCCTCTGATCATTCTCACAGGTTATCTTCCTAACTACAATCATCTTGCCTATTTCTGCTAGACAAAAATCCCCAAAGCATAGATATGGACACAAAGCCATCAACCTTCCTCATTGTTAATATAGTAAAATGATGTAGGATGTTTTTCTGTATGCTGTGAATGCCATTCGATAATAAAGAGGCTGTTTTGGCCTATAGCAAGGCAACTTATAGGCAGGCAGGAAACCCAAACATAGATAAAGGGGAAGGAGGGTAGAGTCACACGGAGACACTTTGAGCTGTTGCCTGATAAAGCAAGATGTAAAGGAACACAGGTAAAGCCACTAGCCACATGGCAATATACAGATTAATAGAAAGCTATCTGATAATGAGCCTAAGCCATAAGCCAAACAGTTTGTAACTAAGATAAGCTTTTGTGTACTTATTTGGGGATAAGCAGCTGGGGAACTGCAGGTCTGGACCTTGGGCTGTACAGGCCAGAAGCTTCTGACTATAGTAAAATGTAACACTTACTGGACACCTCATGAGCTGGGCTGTGAGGCTTCCAGCTGGGCAGAATAAATATTTGGGGAACGTGAGATGAGTGGGTCCATGACCACTGTTCTGTTTTTGCCTCAGATGGCAATGGTCTCCACCAGCTGTTTTGAACCTTGGTTACCCTTTATATTCACCTTGGGACTTAATAAAAACATTCCACCCTAAAACACTGAGTAGGGTTCTCAATAGGCATAGCCTTGTGTATCCTTTAAAAAGCTCCCTGATGTAACAATGTAAAAATGAGTTGAGAGTCAGTCTATGGCTCTTGTCTTCTTGGTTAGTTTGTATCACAGTTGGGGTCTCTTTGTCCCCAGCTACAGCTGCCAAGGTCCTGCCCCAGGCTCTGTCATTAATCTTGCTTTTAGACAAAGGAATGTAAGAAGCAGGGATGGGGAGGGGGTGAGCAGTAGCTGGCCTGAGTCAGCGTTGTATCAAAGGTGTTTTTACATCTATTCTTTTACATTACAGTTTTGTGTTCAGAAGACTTCTCTGTGGTCTTCTTCCTAAACAACTACTAGAAAGAACTGCTTTAAACGCCCACTGCAGCACTTCTCTGCTTGCAATGCTCCAAAGGGCTTCACATTTCCTAGGGATCAAAGGCCAAAAGTTAGTGCTTCCTCTCCTTCCCTCCACCTGCATAACCATTTACTCCTGGCTCTCTGGCTCAGCCACATCAGCTGACTGGGCTCCAGTCACATAAGGTTCTTGGGTGCCCATGACCTTTGCTCCTGACAATTCTCCTCCCTATAACCATCCTCACCTTTCTGTAGATAACTCAGATGCTACCTGATTAAGGCTTGCTGAGACTACTCTGTTTCAAGTCACCAGCTCCTTCTCCATGTTTCTTCCTTGTTTTATTTGTTTAGGGTGGTTTGTTGGTTGTCTGCAAATGCAAACTCTGCAAGTAGAGGAGAGTGGTTTCCTGTCTTGCTCATTGTTATCTCCAGTGCTTAGGATAATCCCTATACATAGGAGTCACCCAGTAAACATTGATGGACTGATGAGGCTGCTCCCCATCTTGTAGTCAGCTTTAGAAGCAGACCTATGTTTTTGCTTCTTGTGCCCATTTTCATACTAAGGGGACCCCTTGTCTCCCCCATGTTAAGATAAGATGTATGTCTATCTTTGGCCACACTGTGTAGGGGTGAGTGAGCTCTTCCGAATGTCACCACAGCTGAGATATTCATACTGATTGCCAGCCCTGACAGTCCTGTCTCAACCTCTGACCTCATTCCTCCATTAGTCCTAAATGGCTCCTTCCAATCTTGGCTATTTTCCTCAACAGCTGCTGATTTCTGGGAGTCAGAACAAGGCTACCCCATTCCAGTGGAGGAGGGTATGATGTGGTGATCATGTTTCCAGTTCATCCCAATTATTTCTTGAGCTCTAAACTCCTATCATGATAGAGAAAATGTTATGTATTAAAGCTTATGTAGGTCAATTAGTTATGTCATTTATTTATCCACAATCTATCATCCATCCATCCATCCATCCATCCATCTTTCATTGCTATTGTATATATGCTCTAAGGAAGCAGAGATAACTCCATTTTTCTCTATTGTTTCTCTAGTACCTAGAAGAGTGGTTGACACATTATAGCCATACATATATAACCTTTTGTTGGATGAAAATGGCTTTTACTCTGTTAGGGTCTTGCTGTCACCAAATTCTCAAATGTAGGCGTTAACTGTAAGAAAAATGCAAATGGCTTAATAAATAGTGTTCTCAAAAGAAGAAACTCAGATTGCCTAGAAATATTTTTAAAAGCGTTTCAACATTGTTAGCCACAGGGAAAGACAAATAAAACCACTTTGAGATTTTCTCTCCCCAGACAGAATGGCTGTCACCAAGATGCCAGTGAGGAGGCAGGAAAAGAAGAGCTTTATTTGCTGCTGATGGGAGTGCAATCTAGTGCAGCTACTATGGAAATCACAATGGAAGGTTCTCAAATGTCTAAAAATAGAACCACCATGTGACCCACTTATGCAGCTCCTGGCTATATACCCAAAGGACACTATATCCTATCACAGAGATACCTGCATGTCCACATTTACTGCTAGTCACAAGAGCATGAAAATGGAATCAGCTTAGATGTCTTCCAAGAGAGGAATGGGCAATGAATATATGTATATATATACATGCATATACACACACGCATAGCATGCATGCACCCACCTACCCATGTGTGCATGCATACCCAAAAGACTCCATCCAAACTGAAGCACTCCTAGAGGAGTAGAAAGGTGCTGAGCTGGGGTGGATAGCTTTCTGGGGGTTATGCCTTAGTCTGAGAAGAAAACACTTCTTAAGATTATCAGTTTAGTATTTGGGATTTTTGTCTACCTGCTTAGGTTTACTATCCCAAGCCATTCAATATTCATGGTGTTTTCACAGTCATTTACAAACAAATACAGAGATGCTAAAAGGCTGAGTTACCTAGCACATGTTTAGTGCTCTGTCTCTGTTGGTCTCTCTGTTTCTGTCTCTCAGTGGATCAGAAGCTTGAAGGTTATGCTAGGATGGAATGCTTCAAGCATTCACTTGCTCCTCTTCCCTTCCCAGCACTGGTACAGCATTTGCCAGCATACCCAGGTTTTTAGGTGAGTGCTGGAGATTGAATTCCAGTTCTCATGTTGTCATGGCGAGCACTTCGCTGTCTCCCAGACCTACCTGCCTTTTTAAAATGCATATTTAATTTAATATTTTTGGGTGTTTTCACAATCTTCATCATTATAGTTCTGCAATGCTGTTTGCTTTTCTAATTACAAGTAAGCTGTGATGTGCCTTTCAGGTTAGATATACATGCTTGATAAGCTTCATTCAGGCATGAGTTATAGTACTGTTGGCTATGAATCCAGGATAAATGAATCAATAATTTATTAAATTAAACATCTTTAAACAAAAACACACACCAAGACAGCTTATGTATTGGTCCATTGATGGAAATCTACTACTGCATTGGCAGGAACCTATTGAGCATTTCAGTATTTCCACCTGGCAGTAACTGGTAGACTAACTCAATGCATGTGTCCTTTATAGAATGTAACAATTATGAATAATGTGAATTGAGTCACAATCTTAGTAATTTCTCATTTGTGATTTTGACAGACATTTCTTTAGGATGATGTGGGTAACTTGGAGGGCATGGGGATAGATAACTTAAATGTTTTTCTAAAGAAGAGAAGTCTGACCAGGAAAGAAGGCAGGAGCACATGGGGGCACATGGCTTTTCACACACTGCAGATGATTCATTTAAAGAAAACAGCGGCAGCAGGCTCCCTGCACCTGGAATGCTTTGCCTTAAAGACTTGATTTTCATTCTTGCTTTCCAAGGGGGAAGCTTCTTGGCAGGTAGGTACTTAGGGTACTTTCGGGACTTCTCCCTGGGATCAGATATCTCTTTTTCTCTTAGAAAATCCCACCAGGGAAAGAGCAATGGATTGCTTCAGAGCTTGACAGGCATAGTTAAAATGTTTCTTGCCACTTTTATTAATACAGCTCAGAAAGGCCAAAAAGAGCCAATTTATTGACGTCAACTTCTTTAACCCCGTTTCACCCAAGTGACTTAATCGTCTACTGGGCTGAATCCTGTTTCTTCTGGGAATTCTGAGGGGTGTTAGAATTAAATTACTACAACTCAAACATTTTGTACTTGTTGTTTTTGAAAGAAAACCTTGTCCAAATGTCCTCTTCTCTCCTGGAGTAAAGCACAGAGATTCTTGAACAAAATCGAGTGAGGTGTTTAAGAAACTGCCCTCCCCATGAAGCTCTCCATCTATTTAAGAGTATCTATTACTGAGAAACCGGCTCCTCAAATCCTGGCTTGATACATATTTAATTACCAGCAGTTTCTCAATTCTTTCCTGCTGGGTATAGACTCATTGGTCTAGGCAGGATGGGGGTGGTACTTTGGCTTTGCCATTGTTTTCTTGCTTCTTTGTTCTACATCCCCCATCAAGGTCTCTGGGTTTTACTTTTTGTTTCTCATACTTTTATTCTAAGGAAAACTTACTCACTAAAAGAGTGTCTGAAAATATAAATTTGTTCACCCATGTTGTACAACCAACTGGCAATGTCAATCAAAATCTATCAAATGCACTCATCTTTTAACCTAGCGATTAGAGTTCGGGAAATTTGTTCTACCAATGGATGCACAAAGATCTGGTCATAAAAATGCTTATAAAATGCTATTTTTAACAGTAAAACAACAACAATAAAAACAACAAATCCCAACAACCATGTTAAGAATTGTGTATAAAGCCCTTCAGGGTGATGACAGCAGATCTCTCTCCACTGACATGGAAGATCTGCAGCTTTCTATTGACTGCATATGATAAAGTGCAGGAGATGCACAGAAAAAAGAAAGAGTGTGTACCATCAAAGTGGGCAAAAGACTAAACTGTTCATGGCTAATATGACATTTAAGGCTATTTTAATTGAGTGTGGCAAGTAGGAATAGGAAAAAAAAAGACTTGAGGGTGGCTTTAAATTTTAACTTTGTGTGTTTATTTATAACAATCTTGCATAACTTTTATAATGCTATAAAAACAAGTTTTATGAAATGGGCCTCAAAGTCTTATTTTTTGCCTAGGGAACTTCTGTGAAGTGAGCCATTAAGCACCTTCCCTCGATTCATCCCACCTGTCAGTTACGGCCTGTTATGACCTAGTGTGCTACCTCAGTCATCCATGTCACTGCTTCTTGATCCATTTTAAATTTTACAGCTCATTTCTGGGGAACCTCGCTGCTATAAGTTTGCTTATTGTGATTGCTTGTCCTAAGTACCCATTTTTAGATAGACATCAGTTACCTGAAATCCAGATATACCTGATCACCTTTGTCTTGTGTGAACAGTCACGTAGCTTTCTTTTCCCCATCTCATTAAGCCACAACCTGGACACTCTGCAGCTGTTGACAATGAACATCCTAATGGCCAACACCTGAGTCAGCTAAACGAACTCCCCTACCCCACACTCCAGTATACCTCCTTTAAGCTGGCCAATCAACCCACAGCTTGCTTGGGAAAGCCTATCAGGGAATGTCCACTCCCTTAGGAGACCTGCAGGCTTCAGTGTAGCCCTGTGTGGGTTTTCTCGCTCCTGCTCACCGTCCCTTGTTGACTGAGTTCTCTGTTGCTGGATTTTATCAGCTCCCCGGACCTCTTTGGGACAGGTAAGTGATAAGCTTCTTGTTTGTGACATTTTGCTTTTGTTAAGAAATGTTTCTTACGGGTTCTTTTACTGGACCAGGAGAGGAATCACAGGCAGGCAAGAGGCTTCTCCCATTGTGTTGATTGTTGTGGGTTCTAGGGGATTATGGGTCCAGCTTCCAAACTCAGTGTCTTGAATTTGGCTCTATGTCTTGACACCTAGACTTTCAAAATAATTCCGAGTTCCAACACTCCAAGGCCAGATTCATAGCTTCGTGTGTTAACATCCTTGGCTAGATTTTTATTCCTTGGCATCTTCTTGGAGTTTTTCTAGTGACCTGGTTGTGTGGCTGTGACCATTATTTGCTTTTGCTTCTTCTCAGCCTCTTACCTTCTCCAGGCTCAGCTTCCTTCAGGCTCTATCCTTGGTGCATCTCTAAAGCTCCTCGGCTGCCTTCCTAGTGTCACAGTTTTGGGGTGTGAGGCTTCAAAAGCACAAGTGTATGATAGCTGTCAATCAAAGGGCCACAGTGAGCTGATCCTAATAGCTTAGGTTATTTCAAGGAAAGTTAAATGTTAAAGGGGCCTTGCATGTTTATGGCAGGTGTGTGTGTGTGTGTGTGTGCGTGTGCGTGTGT